>JARVGP010001288.1:0-18396 GCA_029876185.1 Mansonella ozzardi
CAGAAATCGGAAAGATCAAAGACAAGTACTCAATTTGTTAAGATGACTTAATCAATGATATCAGTATTTAACTTTCCGCTCGTGCTAAATTGAAGCAGATCAGTGAGTGATACTTCATCAGTCTCATTATCTTATTTCCTCATCATTCAAGTTTTCCACCAGATCTTTCTTCATTTCTACGGTACTGATGTATCGATGATTGGCCCAGCAATATCAGATATAACGAAAATAAGGACTGAGATCGCGGTAGTTCATCAATTTGTTTCCATTCAGTTCTCTTTTTATCTCTAATTATCTATTGATTCACTTATTTAGTGCCATCGAAATTAATTGTTAGCTGCTTACTAGCAATTAAATAAATTGCTTTATATCATATCACTTCATAATTGTTTTTGAAAAAATTCATTATCAAATGCATGTAAAAAAGCCACTAAGATAAAAAACTGATTTGATACATTTTGACTCGTTGCTTTTTCAACATTTTTAGAAAAGTTTATTTATATGACACAATTTGAAATGGCATCATGTAAGAAAAAGCCGCTTCAATATTTTAAAATTCCTCCAATTAAAAAATTTTCAATATCTCATACAACATTTTAGCGCAAAATTGAAATTGTGTAACTTCAAAAGAAAAACCGCATGCAGTATCTGCTCACCAGATTAGCGTATTGGCCACACTTCAGTCGCACTTTTGAGCTGCGCAGAAATATGCAAGACCAGTTGTAATTAAGTTGACAGAATTAAGTATTGCTATGAAAAATATAACAACAACCCATGTGGAGCCACTTCTTCTTGTACAGTGCATTTGATTCACTTAATGGTCATTGTTTTCATTTAATGGTCATTGTTTTCAATATTCCTAAAAGATTTTTCAACATAATAAAGCAGTCGAACGCTTTTGAAGATTATTTTTGAAGCAAATTATGGAAAAGCAATGAAATCGAGATTTTCTAAATTTTGTAGGAATATATTCAATGCATTTATTCATCGATATCACGATAAGAAATCGGGATTTATTCCACTAATCATGATTCTGAATATTGATTTGCTAATATTTATATTCAATATATGAAATGCTGTTGTTTATATTAGTTGCTTTGCGATTATTTGAATTAAATTAAGAATGGAGCCTGAATTAATAGTAAAGCCATGCAATTAATACGACCAATGGCCGCATAACAAGCACTCAAATGCATCTTCATGCCTAACAGTTGAGTTAATAACGGTGGCCCAAATGTGAATTTGCTCATTTAAATGAAATTAACAGCTTTTAGGACTAAATTAATCATTAAAAAAATTTTTATTCTTTAGCAATACATATAAAAAATTAGAAAAATGGATCAATATTGAAGCATTTAAAGTAAGATTGAATTAATTTTCATGTTTTCATTTTTATTAAATGAAGCATATCAAATCAAATCTACGACAAGATGATAATGCCAGCGAAGCGCTATGGAAATTAAATCCTCAATTCGCATTACTGCTTTTATGAACTTTTGCATGTCCAAGAATGTTGTTCCAAAGATCTTTACTTCCGAAAATAGTCTTGCAAATTGAAACCGCAAAAATGAGATGAGATTTTAAAAATCTCAGGTGGAGTTTCTTACTGATCGAGCAGCAATAAAAAATGAACTTTCCTTATTCAGTAGAAAAAAATTACAGAGTGAGAATTTATTCCTCAATAAGCTTTATAGATTTTCAAATTTTTGAAGCATAATTTTTAAAATCAATTTGCTAACTTGAAAACTCGATCTTTTTAAATATTGCTTGTGATATATGATTGAAATTATAAATGAAGAATCGAATGATTTGTCTTAATTTCAAAATTAGAAATCAGAATTCCTTTTGCGAAATTTTGGAATTTATTCCTCAATAAGCGTGAAGTGGAGAACAAGAAAAAATATCAAATTTTATTTTGACATTTATCAAAAAATTTATTCCATATCGTCTGCTTCTCTTTAAGTTTTTTAGATAAAAATAGCGAATAGAGTTTTGCAATGGCTCTGAAATGAATTTGCCATAAACTTAAACTCATTTGAAAATAACAGATTCTGAAAGAATCAAAGAAAACGTCCGCCATATTTCAAGCAAAGTGATCACAGAAGTTTATGTGACATTTCAAGCTTTATTTGATACCCGTAATTCCTAGCGTAGTTTTTCCTTGAATAGAACAAGAAGTTTTACTAAAAAGTGAAGAAAGTGTTAATAGAAGCATTTTGCAAAATCAGTATAGCTATTGTTTGAATCAAATTCAACTTATTAGATTAAAGGAGGTGATAGTGTGTGTATCGGGCATGTTTCAGTGGTCAATTCAAAATCGAAAGGCAAAAGACAATAATATGAAATTTAAAATTACTAATGAAGACAACCATGCGAATAAAAAATAATCGAACTGATGAAATTTAATACCGACAAAATTGATGAGAATAGAAATTCTTAATAAAAAAACAAACGTCGGTAAATAATAAAGAGTTGAGAGTCATTCCTAGGCAGCACTACTTTCTCAGGCTTCGCCGAGTGTTTCCAAATTTTTAGCCATATCACATGTGAGAAAGTCGGAACATATAGTTGATGATAGCTTTCACTGTAAGCCCCTACAATCAACTGATTCATCTGGGTGCTTTTTTTAAATTGGATGCTCAAAAAATTTAGTGTTAAAAATTGACTGAAATTGTCAGCGGATGCAGAGAGGAATTTGAAAATTAAAAGAATCAAAGTAATTAATTTTTGCAACAACACTGAAAAGTTTTGTATACCTTAGAGATTGCTGTATTTTTATTCGAATAATACTGTTATTTTTTGGGAAAGGAAAACTCTAAAATTACATTCATTATATGATTTGAGTAACTCAGGAAAATCCTGCACTAAAGATATTTGATTAAATCATTTGATGTGAGAGTCTTTTTTGGAAATATGTTTCACAAGGCAAATTCGAAATCCAAATAAAACGGCCCCAAGTGTTGTTAAGTATCATGATTCCAAGAGATAAAAAAGCTGTATATCTGCGATAAAACAAGTAATTTACATAACAGAAATAGGAATGAGTAACTCAAAGATGAATAAGTTTGTTGGATCGATTATATAGTGGCCATGAATGACAATGTGTGAATTGGTTGATCGCCCGAAAATTTGCTTATGATTGATACTGATTACTGTTATTATGTATCCATAAGTCAAATTTCCGATAATTTATGTAAGAAATGACATAAGCTATTGTAGTAAATCAATCAACGTGCATGAAAAAGTTTCATAGATTTCGAAAAAAGATTTTCGAGTACTTTGCAAATAAATATTTTGTCATTTATGATTGAAATTTTCACAAAATTAAAAATGAATTGAAATTAAAAAAAAATCAAATGCTTCGCATTACATTTTTTTTTTTTTGTATTCGTTAAGATAACAAGAATTTAATCAGAAAATCTTTGAACGAGTGTTAAAATAATTCAGAATGCAATTAAGGATCGGTATTGAAATTGACAGAGCAATTAATTTCGGATGAAAAAACAACAAGACACATGTGAGACAAATATTATCGGATTTTTTGAAAATACGAATGTGTAAATGAGACTAAATGATGTAACATTAGGTCGATGGATTGTGTGGATGGAGAAGCTATGTGGGAGGTATAAACACGTCCTTTGAAGTGCTAGATTTATGACTCCAATTTAAAAATTCAATTCGTTGGCTACTTAAAAGCTACTTTCACCTAAAACAATTGAAATCTTTTTTCCCTACTTACACAAACATCTAAGCAAAGGTCCTACTGGCTTCCGGAATAGATCTATTAAATTAAAAAGCTTGAAATCACATAATCATTCTCTTCATTGCATTTACAGCAAAATCCTAAGTTTTATCACTTGGCACTTTTCAGAAGTTTTTTTAAAAATAATGATTGACCAGAGCTTTCTTATATCATGTAATATAGCCTTCTCAGCCATACAAACCTCTTAGCCATAACCTCAAAATTATTAGGAAAGTTAGAAAGAACAACGTATATAAACGCTATAAGTAATTATGCTCTGTACAAAAAACAATGGACAATGGATACTGAATTTTTTTCAGTTAAATTTCATTTTTGTTATAAAAATAAAGCTCCGGTTGCTTCCATTTTATTCTTTAACTTAATTGACTGAAAATAGGTTTTTAAACAGAAAAACCAAGAAGCTTAGATGAATCACGCTTAAGCATAAAAAAACCTATTGAGTAAATTCTATCTGGAGTTCTTTGAACTATTTCAGCATTTGACATGAGCCAAGACAGTAAACAATTGAAACATAAACTGTTAAATATATACCTATTCTAACAATTAGCAGCAGGAGGAAATTTCATCGATCTCTTGTTGAAATCATTTATTTCCATTATTCTATTGAACATAAAAACATTCGAACATTTGATTCATGATCTTGTGGAATTTTTATCATAATACCAATAAAAACAGCAAAAATTTTCTTCAACATATTGCAAGAAACAATATCACTGCTTTGGAGCCAAGAAATTTATTATCAAAGAGTAATTAATATCTTTGATGACAGATAACTAATAAATATTAAATGTCGAGGGACAGAGCAAAAACTTTTTTTAAATTAATGAAGTTATACCATCTACGTCGCAATGCCTAATTTTAATCACTTAGTATATTCATGAGATATTGTTTGTTACAGAATGATGGGACAACTTATCCTGAATATCTGACAATAAAAAAGAAAGCAATCATCCAAAGGCTTCAAATAACAAGTTAAGAAATTGAATTACATTTTGAAAGATGCACCAAAATTGCAAAATTTCTATTTGGGATTGAAAATCCTCAAGAAATATGGCAAACGGTTTATCATAACAAGAAAAGATAGGAGAATGATACTGAGATCTTCTCTAATTCAAAAAGGTAATAATGATTGAGGCAATTGAAAAAAGTAATTATGCCTGAAATGAGGTTGAATGAAGTGAAGAGCGGAAGACATATGTCAATGGAAATTACGGCAGTTATATATTCATTAATGGGCATTTTCATTCTTTTCTTTTTTTGAACAAAAGATGGTGAAATTTGAGTGCCTGGCGATGAATTTATTTGTTGATGATTTTTTGACTGACGACCGCGATACTGAAGATAATAATTAAGAAAATAATAATACTGAGAGTTGTAAATAAAAACTGATGACAAATTGTTAGAGTTAGATTTTAATTGAAATGCTGATAATAATCTGAATTCTATAGTTGAATAAACAAAAATGCAACCTGAATGATTAGAAAAGAAGGGTAAGAAGGTTATTTCCAAGATTTATGTTGGAATGGAGTTTTATTTATGAGAATAAGAGAGAAAGAAATTGTAGAAGATTACGTCCTTCGATACCTGATAACAACCTTCTTTTCTTCACTTCCGTAACCAAAAAAAAAGTAGCCCGATTCCTTAAGTACTTTGTCCTCCATAAAAAAGATCTCTCCTTTTTTGCAGAGAAGTTCGAGAGAGAAGTGTGCTGTGCATCATTTATCCCTATTATAATCATTTTTAACTTTTATAATTCATTTTAAATTGATTATAAATACTGCTATTTATTTGATGAGAGTCACGCGTCCTCTTTCTTCAAATCAACCTCATCAACCGATACTTGTTAATCCGATAGCACTTTAACTTCAGTTTTTCATTAATAAATTCCTTCAGTCTAATTTAAAGTTAATTATAGCTCAATTCAATTTTCTTTCTTTTAAAATGAAAAATCTTAGCTTCTGAAAAATAAAACTAATACTGAAGGTGAGAAAAGTTTAAAAAAAAAGAAAAGCAATTTCGTTTAAGACAAATCAAAAATTGAGATGATAGATTGAAATTATACAGCGCATATAAGATAATTAGAAATACGAAGGTAAATACATCTATGTAAATAATTCAAAAAGAAACGTTTAAATCAAAGCAATCAGGTAAACGCTTTTAATTTTTAATACACTCATGACTTTAGCAGATTGCGAATTACAATTGATAAGATGCAATGCAATTTTTTAAATTTCAAAAGTTATAAGGATAACAGAGATAAACAATAAGATGGATCTGAAGAAAATTATTCCTTTTTCTGCTTTCTTGAGCTAATCAAAACTGTATATAACAAATATGATATTTTCATTGCAAATTGTTAGTGCGGAAAATGAAGGGAGCAAAGCAAGGGAGAAGGAGGTACTGATCGCATTGCCAGGAAAAGAGTTATGATCGAATAGTAGAAAGAGACAAAAAATATCGGTGTTTTGTAGACGGAGGCTTGGGAAAGCGATCATTTTTACTCATATACACTAACGAAATATTTAACCGATCCGAATTACCCTTTTCGGAATTTGGTATACTGCTGTAGCATTTATATATCTTGCATTTTCTTCCTTTTTTTGCTTCGAAATTAAGTTTCGCTTAGAGATACTTAGAATTTTGCAATATTTTTCAATGCATTTAAATAGAAAGATTAGCTAAATTTTAAATGATACAATTTGAATTTATCAGTTTGATGAGCATACGACTGATACATTTCGGAGAAGAATTGAGCCAAGTTAACAATGAAGTGAAATCAAATAATCTGGCAAATTGTTCAGGAATCATCATCATATGATTTCAAATATATTCTACCATATAGTTCCAATTTAAAAGTTCGATTTAGATATTTTTCATTGAACTTGATGATTCATTCAAACGAAGGTAAATTTTTGTGAAAAGGAGCTTATAAAGAAAGATTTTTGCAACATTCAGATAAAAAGGAACAGGAAAGCATCAATCATCAAAAGTAATTTCGAACTAATTCGGTATTGAACTTTCCTGAAATTAAAGACTTGTGAATTGTTGACTTTTTAACTCGAAAGCACTTCCATAGCAACATTAATTTTCTAAATTTCATCTCTGTTTTCATTTGTAAAGAGACAAATTGCGAAACTGTTGAAAAAGCCAATGAATTAGCAATCAGCGATGAGAAAGAAGTTGAAGGAGAATTTGCTTATCGGCGAGACCTTAATACTTCAAATTGTGGGTAATAAATTTTGCCTGTTAAAATGACAACATTAAATCAGTGCATTCTATTTTGTAGTAAGCCGCCTAAAGTGAGTGCAGATTTGATTCATTGATGAATTGCTGAGTTATTCACTAAACGATTTTAATGCCTCGAGAATTCCGGGGCAAGTGAAATCAAGTAAATGCGTCAGTGACTCATTTAAATGTTATAACACTTCGGATGCAAATTCCGGGATATTTTAATCACCAGGAATTCAGATTTCGAAAGATGAGTTTAGCTCGAAAACTCAGAAAAAAGCAGTGGTTGATCAGATATAGTAAATCAGATTTGAATTATTTCAACTTTAAGTATTTCTTTTTTATTCCAGCTCAAAAATTAATGCAAATGAATTTTGCTCTCAAACAATTATTCTATAATATTTTATTCAAAATTTTTTTGACGTCTTAAATTTCAAGAAATAAGAGAGATGTAATTGCAAATCATGAGAAACTATTGTAACTTAAACAAGAATTTAACTGAAATATTTTCATGCTTTGTATTGTTTATAAAATTTCAATTATTCAGCCCTGCTTCGGAGGGTTTTTCAGTACTTTTCTTATTTGCACTGTGATTATTTACAAGAAGTTCAAATTTTTGCAATATCAAGAAAAATTTATTATTACTTGTTGGAAATAACAATGAAAATATTAAATAAAGCGCAGCTGCGTGTCTCAGATATTAATTTTCATCCTTCCAAATTTGCATAATAATAATTTTGCAATGAAGTGGCCTTCAAAATATGAAAAGAATGCTTTGTTATTTTTAAATAAATGTAAAAAAAAACCGTTTGTTTATCGTAGAAAATGCTGAAAAGAAATAAAGTATTTGCATATCGATAGGAATAACTGCATAGGTACATCATTATTACGAAGGTTCCAGTTGTCAATGAATAGAAAACATTTTAGATTTACTTCCACAGTTTAGTGAAAGAGCCAGCTGTGCAAAGAGCAGTAACCCGAAGCTTCTTGCAAGTTTCAAAGTTCCGATTTAAAATATGATGATTTTGTTATCAAAAGAAATCGCATAATTGATACATCGCAAAAAAAGAAGAACAATATTCGATTTAATATGAAAAATGAAAATTGGATGGAAAAAAACAAAATAAATAAAGGCAAACTTTTTTCAAAAGTTAGGTATAATCTATTTGTTTGTATGAATTTTACTTTTCAATCAGATTTTCTTTGGTTTAATCTAAAAATTTCTCCAGTCTCAAACAATAATAACTATCCATAAGCAGAAAGAAGCTAGTGAAGTCGGAGTGTTTGAAATATAATTGAATTATTTGGTATATATTCGAGGCACCGTACGATTTGAATACTTTGATTCGTCCTTTGAAAGGATTCTCCTGTACATAAACATTTACGGTATGTTTGCTTCAAAATAATAAATTTAAGAAATTGCTTCCGGTATAGGTGGCCCATTAAAAATTTTAATTATTATTCCTGGACATATTTTTTGATTTTGCTGCCAGCAATCAATTAAGATGGATAGATGGGTGTATAATACAAAAAGGTGTTAGGATAATGATAACTTCATCAATATGCCATATAGTTAGTCTATCTTATATGTGCAATCTGACAATCCATTCATACAATATGTACATTTTCCGCGCAGAAGCATTCAGAAAACAACGGACGAATTTGCTATGAATGATTTTAGGATACAATAACACATTTTAGGGTACAACAACGCATGCATCCACGCAAAATGTTTATGTATAACAAATGCATGCATGCATGATACAATATATATATATATTTTCTACTGCTATAAGTATGCACTGAACACATTTATTTCATCTGATACTGCATTTAATTAATCATGCAAAAATGACATATTTCCTTTGCATATTGCAATTGGTGACAGATAAGAGAGATATGAGAAAGAAGTGATAAGAAGAAATAAACACTTTGTACGATTCTTTTGCAATTTTTCAATTTTCACAATATTTTTTTTTATCATATTACTTAATTTTTTTTTTTTTTATCATATATAGTTAATTTACTATCAATTTAAATTTAATTAAAACTTGACCTATTAAATGTTCATTGGAAAACACTGTGCCGCATGGAATTTTTTGCTCCTTCAATCTTTTGTAGAACGAACTACTTTAGGCGAAAAATCCAACTATGTCAATTGTTTTATTTCAAATTTCTAGGAGCCTTTCAATAGCTTAAGATGATGTAAAGAATTAGATATCGAAATATATTTTGAATTGGTGGAAAAAAAAAAAAAGGCGCCGTTATTATCAAAATGTATTACGAATATTTCGGTAAGAAGCATCTGGGAATATCGCTGCTGTATTTCTAAAAAAATGGTATGTTATGGCACTTTCACTTAATCAAAGAACTAACCTACAAGGCAAATCGCAAAACTTTGTTAGAATATATTTCATCTTTCATGGAACTGCTTGGATCAAACAAAAAAACTTCCCATGCATTTTTTTATCTTCGAAAAAAGCAGGCGCAAAAAGCAATAAGGTATGCCAAGTGAATCAGGCACCATTGCAATTTCTTGTTCCTTTAACATGCAAATGAAGAAAAAATCAAGATAGCTTTTCTTACAGTCTAGAAATTCTTCTGGAACTTTGTAGAAGGAAAAAGAAGGAATACAGGAAAATATTTGCAGCGATGAACAAAAAACCAATAAGAGATGCATGGAACGATTTCGGCAAAATTTTCAGTAAATTCAATCAAACTTAGCGAAAGAACAGAATCAAAAGTTTTCCAATTTTTTCAACTAGCTCGGATCAATGCAGTTACTTTTACTACTGAAAATTTTAGTATGAACTCTCAATTCATATAATAATTTGTTTTCAGTTTATTATAATTTTTTGGTTGTAATTAAGATCTTTTACAAATTTGAATTTTAGCTGAGCAGAAAAAATCACAGGAAGAGAGAGAAAAGAGGTTGTCTTGATTAATAAAGATGTGAACTTCAAAGAAGTACCAAAGTCGGCAAAGATACTAACTATAGGAGGAACGTAAACTCATTCGGTACTAACTACTTTCAATTTTGCCCGTTTTTTCGTTTGCTTTTGCTGTACTTCTGTCTTCATTATATATTTCGTCGATAATGGTATAATTTTTTTTCGACTGTCTTTTTCCAGTTTTAGGGAGATTCCTCTGGATTAGTATTAATTAATTTTCTTTTCAATCATAAACCGGATTAAATCGTTGCATTAAAAGTTTAGTCGTGTTGATATCGAAGAAATTGCTTCACTCAAGTCAATTATTGATATAAAAATTTTTTTTTTTAACTCACAAATGCTTCAACATTATTGCATTCATATTGCAAGTTCGATTTGAAAAACCTAATCGAAATTGTGAAGTGATATAAAGATCCAATCTTAAATTCATATCTGACATTTCGAAAAATAATTATTGTCTGTAGCATTTCCAAATTGCAACTTCTTTTTAAATAGAACGTTTCGAGACAGTAATTTATGAAAGGAGAATTTCTTGCAAAAAGTACACAATGTAAGCCGGAAATTAAATTTCTCTTTTTTGTGAAATAATTATATAACTAATAAGACTTGCCGAAAATGAGAAAAAATTTTGCCCATTATAATGAAATTATTCTCAATGCAAAATTTCAGAATAAAATGACCATTTCTTATGAAGATATTTATGATAATTGTTAGTTACAGTTATCTGAAAGGACAATGAAATTATGAACTCATTTTTCCGAAAAAGATCACTTATGCAGAGAATACATTTGCGTCCTGCACTATTTCAAATCAGAATTTCACGCATCACAGCCAGTATGATATGTTTTATTCAATTAAAATTCATTTCCTTGAATTTATGCGAGCGAATGTAACAAAAAATACTGAAAATTATTACAAAAGCCAGTTACAAACATACGTTATCTGTCGCCTAAAAAGCATTCAAAATGAAAAAATGTAGCAGTTTAACAAAAGATCCGAAGTGCAATGTTATAAAATTGTAAAAATAATACTAAATCGGAATATTTGTTAAGCTATGATCATCGTTTAATAGCGAACAATTTTTCAAAAAATTGATGGAAAGAAATTATTCCACAAAATTCTGTTAAAAATCAATTTTATTTAATAAAATGCAACAAATTTTCTATCTGTTATCAATCATGAAAACAGATTACATTCTTTGTTAATTTTTTTGGCCGGAAAAGTACTTAGCTGAATATGTAAAGCTCAACAGTTCATTTGTGCAGGATTATATTTTTGCATTAAAAAATAATTTTTTAGTCAGAACAAACTTAATATTCTAAAAATTTTGATAATTAGCTGCTTTTGAATTCTTAACGGAGAATTTGCATCAACATATTAAGTGCTAATAAGTCACAAATCTGAGATATTTATCCATATTTGTGCATCAAAAAAATCCTATGTTTTATCACTAAGAGAGGGAAAATTCAGGAGCACCGGTTCTTGAGCAGTACCAGGCTGTCACAATACAGATGAAGTGCTATGTATTATTAGGCAACACTGGGATTTCATCGAAATATACTCTTGGCGAAATATTTAATTGAAATTCACCTGAATCAACAAAAGCCAATTAATTGACCAAAGATAAATAATTTTCGAAACAGGTTTGTTAAACCACTTCTTTTATTAAATATGTACTCAAAATACGATGATGATGATGATAAGAATGAAATTAGCTTTTTGAAAGATTTATTTCAGACTTCTGTAGACTCCTTTTTTTTGCATGCCATAATTTTAAATTGCTCGACTCTTTTGAATTCACATACCTAGATCCATAAATGGCGAGAAAAGAAAGAATTGAACTTGCCTGGAGCGTTGGAATTACCGGAAGGACGGTACATTGCAACAATAGCAACACAGTTGGTGCTGGTATTCCACTGCCGAGCAATGCCCATTTCAGACGTTTCCTTCCAAACGATTTGCGTGAAATGCTGCGTCTCTGAAAAAACTTCTCGAAGCTGCGATAATTTGGTGGTGAGCACTCCTAATTTGATAGAAATAAATTTGCCATAAACTAACTGAATGAATTCTGATCTATAATTTTACAAAAAGTTTCGAGAAGTAACGGATTTTCGGCTCTTGCTTTTCAGAAAACTTATGCAAGTTTATTCCATTCATTTGCTTTCCAATTATGAAATTTGAAAATGATGGTTTTTGAAACAATTCACTTAAGTTTTGCACCAGCTTTCAAAAGCAAAAATCCTTTCATTTTAAAGTATTGTGGATAACGGAAAATTGGCTTTCTGATAAAGTCGCCCAGTCTTTTTAGTTCCACTGCTTACTCTGAAAATGCACTTGGCTCTTTTAGGACCTCCAAATTCGAAGTATTGCTGGTAAGTAATTTCACCAGAAAGAATGTACTAGCAACGCGACATCGTTATCCACTTCACTGTTGAGATGCTACGCAATAAATCCTTGACAAAGCTTGAAGATAAAGCAATTGAACAAGTTTAGCAACTTCAGAGGGATTTTTGGTGGCCTTTCAAACATTGCCGCACTCCACACAGCAGTAGAATTTTTTGATGAGTAATTAGCACAGTTGCCAGACCGACTATTTACTATACATTTTATCAGTGAACTGATAAAATGTACTTAAATTAAAAAAAAAGCTAAACCTTAAACTGTACTTAAAAAATCTTCAACTCGATAGAAATATGAAAAACTGAGGAGACATTTTTTTGGGCGCTTCAGAAATATCAATTTGTTATATTTATAATTTAAAAGATTTTGAACATCAATGAACTCACTGGGACTCCATCGAGGTCTTTTGAAATCAAAGTGCTCTGCTTCGCTCGCCCAAATTTCGGTGATTTCAGCACCAGAAGGTAGATGAGTTTGTTCATCTACTATTGTTAACCATATATTTTCACCTATTCCTAACAACTGCTTGTTAATATCTGTTTCAAAATCATAAAAAGTAATGCCCAGACTCTCTGGAAAGAATTTAGCTATAAAAAAATCAGTCTAATTACGCAAACTTTATTTGATTACGAAAACTTATTTTTTTTTTTCACATCGTGCCGCAATATTTTGAAAGAAAAGAGCATTTCTTAATAAAAGCCTTGCAATCGTTATGCTGTTTATTTTTCGAATTTCTAGAAATGTCTTACGAATGATTAATAGTAGTTTTCTTACCCTGCAATTCAGAAAATAATATCCGCCCTCGTTCAGCTAGCTTAACTGCCCATGAATGGGCCAGATCACATAATTCCTGAGACCATATCAATGGCTGGCACCCATAAAGTGCCCTTACTGCATTATGAGCATCCAAGCATTCACGTTGAAAATTCACTTCTCCTATAAGAAATTAATTAATCGAATCAATTATTTGATTGTTATGCTTATAGTTTAATGAAGTTTTATTCTATTACAAAGAATTCAATCATCTCAAGTAAGTGTTCAAGAGAATAAAACCGATTGTTATTTCTTAATAATTACTCGCTTGTAAAAGTTCTATAAGTGTATACCAACTGCAACAAATTTAGGCCTTTTTTTGACATATTTAACATCAGCAATAGTCTGCATCATGTGTTTATCTAGCTCTTCATCAAAACGGTGTTCTTCTGCTGATGATGATGTGGCTTCGTAACAACTACGGCACTCATCAGTGGTTATCGATTCTCTAAATTTTGAACCTTTTATTACACTCTCCACTTTTAGAGTCTAATCATAGAGAAGAAGTAAATTTAAAAATATTCAAGAAAACATTTCGAAATAGAAAAAGGAATTTTACTTGAAACCACTGGTAGTGCCACAGAAAGTATCACTTGTTACAAGATTAGTTGTCCCATTAATAAAATTTTCACCGCTCTTCTCATGATGATTTGATTTCGATTTTTTTAACTTCTTCCGACCAAAAAATCTTTTCATTAATACTGAAATATGGAATATTTTGGATATTCTAATAACTATATAAAATTCCTGTAAGATATTTTATCAAATTATCCAAGATTTTATGACATATATTTCATAGAATCGTGTGCCGCAATCAACCGAACAAATGCACTGAACATTAACAATTGACTGAAAAAGAAAAAAACAAAAAGATATTACAAATATCGCAGAGACTCAACAATTGAAAAAATAAACATCTATGCTATTTCCTTACAATGATTAACTACACTACTCTCTTGCTCATAGCCGCTTCTCTAACTACACCATTTAATTTCAAAATTTTCATTAAAGGAGATGTAAGCTCGTAAGAGTTCGCTTAAATCAAATCTATTATGAGCATTTTTACATGTCATATTTCCTACCAGACTAGTCTAAGAATTTCATTCGCTCAATTTATAATGATTGATAAAAATGTTTCATCTTATCGTCTACTTCCATCGCTTAGTGTTTCAGTGGTAATTGTATTAATAAATAAAAATGAAATTGTTTAATGCATCTTTTCAGAAAAGATGCTAGGAAAAAGGAACGTTAGTGGTAATTTTAGAGAGAAAGAGATAATCGACTTTCGTGTTGTCCCATTTTCATAGTTCTCATTTCATTTGATATGATTTCTACATTAAAAGGAACAAATAAAATTAGCGACTACAATGACGTAAAGTTATCATGCACTTTAAGATAAGTTTGATCAATGACATGCATAGATAGCGAGAATAAGTTTGCAGGCATTAATTTTACAGAAAGATGTTTGTGAGCACCAGCTAGCAGGTCTAAATAAAAAACAGGAAATTTGCACATGTCAATCACTTGCTACTATGCCTCATATCTAGGCTACACATTAAAGTGCGATATTTGGGGAATTTATGAAAGAAGGCAGCTGCCAAGATAGAATACTTCATTCATTCAGCTAGTAACTAACTGGATTATTACTACTCTCGAATGAGCTAATGCATGGTTAAAAAAAGTACTAGGCAAGGCTTTTTCGAGTTTTCGTGAGGGATATAACCCTCGCATTATTTCAACATTATTTCACTAGTGCAGTTTTGTGCTGTAGTGAGATTTCCAAATATATACTCACAATAGCATGTCTGAAATTCGCTTTATTTGAGCATATAAGCAATAAATTTAAATGTGAAAAAAAAATTTGTTTCGTGAATTGACTACAAAAAAGTATAGAATTCACTCCCTATTTGAGACAAATTCCAAGTCTGGATTAATTTTGCAGCAAAAAAAGTATGAAATAATGTAGTTTTTAAAGCTAGCTATTTTTCAGAGTATTTTCTTTAGGGATTTTGAAACGATCAGTGCCATTTCGTCCTCTTCTCCTGCCCATTACTATCTCTAAAATAATAATTAAAAAGAACTTATTTTAGACAAACGCATAATCGTAAGTGTTCATCGGATTCAAAATATGAAATAACTTAACGGACACATATCTCTATCCTCATCATTGGATGATGAAAAAGATAATTGCGAATAAATAATATTGAAAGAAACATTCTCATTAATATGTCGTGCTCCCATAGATATTTTCAAAACAACAAACTCATTGAAATACTAAACCGTAAATACCTTAAAGATATAAAAAAAATTAAAGTTTGAAGCTGATATATTTCAGAAAAATACATACTGTTTGCATAATTATGCATCACTGAATGAAATAAAAAGCAAAATTAGAAATTAAAAATTATTCTTCGAAAACAAAATTTAGGAAAGCAATTTAGAAAAATAATTTTGGCGATGAAAGAAGCTGGAAATTTCTTTAACAACTATTGCTACATTTCAAACAAAAGGTTTATAGTTGTGAATAGCTTAAGAAAGTATGAAACAAATATAAAAAGCAATTTAAATTTATGAGCCTCATTCGATAACAGCTGGGCAGAAATGAGTAAGTAGAAAGAGTAGCTAAGTAGGATAAAAGGGAGAAAGGATGGATTGCACCAGGGCCCCTTTATTTGACAGCAATTTTTCATATTTTTTCTTCAAGTAGTAAAGACCAAAGTATGAGAATCTTTAAGCAAGTTGTCGTCTTGTCTCTTCAAGACCAAAGTTGTCGTCTTTTGAAAAAAATAATTTATGCCAATTTTTTAAATAACATAAAATCACCAAAATTTTTTTTTCTTGCTTTAGATCCAATTTTCAAAAAATTTTTCATTTCTTCATATGGCTTTTTTTTTTTTTTTGAAGCATATCGTAATTACTTGCTTTATGACTTTATTTTTTTGTCAAATAAAGATATTCGATCACAACAGTCATGTCAACTGACAATAATTTTCACCCGTGAGAATAAAAACTTGTTGCTGATGTACTTATTGGAAATGATTTGCATATGCTAAACAGATATCTAGAAAAAGAAAAAATAGTTTATTAAATGATATTAAAAAGGGAAACTGTTATAATAAATAATTTTACATGTCACACATCTTGTGTTTATTTTTGAAAGAAAGCTCAAATTTGGCGCTAATGTAGACGAAAATGGTTAATATAGGCTTAGACTAATATAGGCGATGCTGCTTTATAAGCCCCATGTGCACCAGTATGCCAAAAATTATTGGTACTTTTAGATATGAATGCAGCTTCCATATCTGGCACTAGAAAAAATTCTACTTTTCCGGATTAGCTGTACTGGCAGAATTTAATTGGTTTGTTTACCGATTATAAGATTTGATGAAAGATTAACAACAATAATTATAATTGGATGAATTGAGACCAAAGCACGAGATACATAGAATACTGATGAAAAATCCGACATCATCAAATCAATAAAGCGGTGATCCATAATAATTAGAAAATTCGTATCATCCAATCAATAACATGAAATGAACGATTGCCAAAACGGATAATTTTTTCATTTTTACTGTAGTCTTCGATAATGATAGGAAAAAAAAAAAATTGTTTAAATATAAAATATGGTCCAATATCTAAAATTATATTGCACCTAAACAAAGGTAAAATGTAACGGGAAGATTGCTCAATAGAATTTTATTGCTTCTTATTATTAAACATTATGTTTTCATGAAATAGGCCTAAAGATGTCCTCTCTCTGACATCACAGCCTATTTTGTTTTGACAGATCTGATATTGTGAGAGCATTAATGATTCTCATGAGATTGAAGATATTATATAAATACTGTGCGGTTAAGCATTCTTGCAGCGTTGTCTAAGTTTAAAAATGAAGAGAAAAGATTGTTTAAATTGTACATTTATCTAGCAGTATCTCGTAATGTACCGACTAGCTAAGCGCTTTTGCAAATCGATTTCGTTCAACAAATTTCGTTTCGTTCTTAGGCATTCTTACTTGTGTATGTGCATATGTGTATGAATATGTACTTTATGTTTATGTTTGTTTATGTTTATATATGATTTATATATGTGACAAGAATGATAGCTTCTCAGACGTATCTAAAAAAAAAAAAAAAAACAAAAAGTTTTACAATACTATTCAAGAGTACTATTTCGAAAGAGAAGAATAGGATAGCATTTGTGAAATAAAAAAATTTTGAAGTAATCTTGAAGATCATAACTTAGGTGTGAAGAAACAGAATGGCAATGAAGAACTTAGCACTGCCAACACTCCTAATAACAGCTGCTGCTAAAAGCTCCGACAAAGAAAGAATATATTAGCTGTGGTTCGGGCAAACAAGACTTGAATATAGTTATATTGAATGTGCTATTGAACTTTAATAGGATTTCCGCTATATCCCGGATGATATTTTCATGTAAATAAAATATAAGAAAATAAAAAATTCAGCGATTTGGATTACATATTAAAATTTGAATTAAAAATGTGAAGAGTTGACAATTTGTAAAAGAATAGTTTGTGAAAAATCTGTTCTATCTTTTGTAATCAACTTTTACAGTTATTGTGATATATTTTCTTTACTATCAATGAAGCAATCAAAAAGACAATCATTTTGTGCAGAAATTCTCTAAAAGCGTGCCATACATTAAGTAGAGTTAGATAGAATTAGTCAATGCACAATAAATATTGAAAAAAGAAATTAAAATTTAAATTTTATCTCAGCCTATTTTCATTTATCCCCAATTCATCCTGCAATTCAAAATAAAAATCACTTAAGATTAATGGCTAAAATTTATGTATGGAATGCACAATAAAAAAAATAATTCAATTTTCATTTAACACCACGAAAAATTTGAGTGAATGAGTGAAACGATGAAAATGTAAACAATCGAACACAGCAAGCATCTTGAACTCTTCGAGAATAAGCACGATGGAACAGTGATTGTTCAATTGATCATTTGTTCCACTGCATATGTTTGCTCTTATATCGATTATTTCAGGTTGTTGCCAAATGTTGAATTAATAAGTAAACTGAATTCTCCTTTTCACGCTACTAAAAAAAAGGCTGATTGAAAACAAAACAATTCATTAGCAACTGTCGCGAATTTCATAACGCGAAACTTCGTCAACAATTAAATTAAATTGTAAATGAATGTTAATGTCTCTATAAGTCATCTAATTAATTTTATAATGTTAAGATTTATCTCTTATATCTTTGTTGT
>JARVGP010001289.1:0-19101 GCA_029876185.1 Mansonella ozzardi
TTTTTTTTTTTTTTTTTTTTTTTTTTTTTTTTTTTTTTTTTTTTTTTTGTACAAATTCTATCATTATCACTCTTATAAGGTAAACATTTCTTAATTTCATAAAAAAAATGTATTCATCCTATATTATATGTATCTAATTATCTTTATCAATTTCATTCCTGTCCTCTATTATCAACATTATTTTAAATTTTTTCATGCATATATATATATATGGAGAGAGAGAGAGAGAGAGAGCGATGAAAAAATAAAGAGAGAGAGAGAGGGGAAGGTATATATATACTATATATATATATATAGCAATAATGTGCACAGTGATTTTGTGCTGTTTGTATATGTCGTCAATAAGATTACTGAAAATATTTCTTGGATTTTTTTTACATTTTATGGTTAATTCGATACAATTCAATTTAACATTAAAGATATAAAAGAATTGAAGTTTTTAAATAGAAAAGCAAAAAAAAAAAAAAAGTGAAGCAAAGCAAATTATTCTATTTTACTACGTAATTAAACATAATTCGCAACCTAAAAAAAACTAATTAATTTGTTTAATCTTTTTTGCAATGCTATTTTTTGACATTTTATAAAACTTTAAATATTTTTCTTTTTTTTTTTTTAAAAAAAAAAATTAAATTTTGTGAAATTTTAACAATGCACTTTGATAGTGGGAATGTGATTAAAACAAGTGACAAATATACAATTTGCTGATTTTCAACTGCAAGAGTAAACATTGCTAATTTTTATCTACATGAATAAAATGTTAATTTAAAATTTATATAGTAGAATATGTGATTTTTGGAACACACTTACTAAATTAAAATGCAAGTAGTTTTTTTTTTTTTTTAAATCTTTTTTCAGTCATTTGTGGAATGTGTTCACAATGTTATCTGACATAAATGCGAACAGATGATTAATTATATGCAATAAAGGAATCCTGAAATCCTAGTATAATATATACAATTAAAAAAGGATAACTCTTAAAAAAAATAAGAAGAAAACTTCAAACTTTGAAAATAGCTCAAACTTTGAGCTATTTTCAAAATCTGAACAAATCTAAAATTAATATTAATGCTATGTTAATTATAAAGAGAAATATCTGTCTGAAATTCATCAAATATTTGCAATTATAAATCTGAAAGTTTTACCTATTTATTTTAATACTTTCAAAATTCACTCTTTATTAAAAAAAATAAAAATGAAAGCAAATGGAAAAGGAAGTGTTACTACTATAATAGTAATTGTCATTAATATTGCTCGAATATTTTTAATTAAACCGAAAATTCCAATTTTTTATTTAAAATAAGATGAGCAAATTTACTAGCTGCACATGCAGCTGTCTATGCTTTTAGAACAGTTCATTACCAAACACTTTTCCTTTGGACGCATTCCTAAAGCAAAAATGATAAAATTACATTTGGTTGATTAGATAAATTAAACCAAACAAGTGTAATTTGATGGAATAACGGAATGAAGAAAAACTGGAATTTTTTGAATCGTCATTAATGAAATCAACATATGTCGTTCATTTCTTGCAAGTTAACAATAACTTTCAACAATAGCTCACATATCTTTTGTTATTGCCTGAAGGAATTTAAATTGGTTAGAAAATTAAAATACATGATGGTCGTGGGTTTTCTGCTTGATTTCGTTAATAATGTTGTGTTCGTTTTTCTCGTTTTTTTTTCGTTTATTTTTTTCTTTTCCTTCTGCTTTTTGTTTTTCCTTTTTTTAAAAGAAATGATTTTTGTTTATTTATTTTTTCTTCTATTTCCATTTCTCTTTCATTCTCTTTTCCTTGTCTTTTTTTTTCGATAAAAATCTCCTCGTTAATTGTTGTTGCTTGTTTTAAAAAAAAAAAAACAAAAAATAAATGACAAGTAAAATAAATATGCAAAGAAAGGAAAGATACGCAACTAAGAATGTAAGAATTGTGAGAATTGATAATAGAGTAGTAAACAATAATATTAATACATTGTTAAATTTGTTTACAAATTCACAACTTCTACAATGAACTATTTGCTAAAAATTTTTGACAGAAATATTTACTTCGACATGTAAATAATTTGCATAAATTAATGATTTTATGGAAACTAGTATTTGTTTTTTTATATTTTATTTTGTTCCATTAATTTTCTTTTTTAGTTGTTTGCTTATCATCTTTTGTAATGCTATTTTTTACCCTTTTTTTAACAAATCGCTTTTGAGACTAAATGTTTACATTTGAGATTGGAGTTTCAAAGCAATATAGGCCAAATAATTATTATCAAAATAGTAAGCACATTAATGGCAACAATATTAGAAACAAGAACAACAATAACAACAAGCAACAACAACAGAAACAAACAACAAAGAACAACAACGATAACAAAAACAGTAAAATAAATAACAGCAATAATCATCTTGGAACCAACGTATTTATGATATTTTAAATTATATTGACTGACCTAAAAAAACATTAACAACGTAAAGCAAAAACATTAATAACAATAATAATACAATAAAATGAATAGCAGCAATAAAAATAATAGAACAATAACAACAGCAATTGAATAATAACAGCTATGATATTATAATGCTTTTGAAACCAACATATTTGTGATATTTTGAATGATATCAGTGTATATGATCAAATTAGTGACAACATTATCATAAAAATATCAACAACAACAACACAAAAATAACACAGTAATATTGAGATCAAATATTTTATCATGCAGAGCAATTTTTTAAATTGGTCGGAATTTCGGCATATCGTGGATCCTTAGTTAACATTTCTTTGTTCAATGAAGCCATCAACAAAGAAAAATGCGACGAATATTTTTAAACTTGTTTTCACTCTTTGTTATTCATCAAATTTAAAAAAAAAGAGAATGAAAACTTGGAGAAAAAAAATCTTTTTTCTCCATGATCAACCAAAATCTTTTTGGATTATGTATGACCCATTGCGAAGCGTACAAATGAGCATTCTTTTCTCGCTTCAGTAAAATTAATTGAATGTTTTATGATCTGTTGTTGCACAGTCTATTGTTAGATGATAAAATAAGAAAAGAATGAAACGATGCAAAAGAAATGAGATAATTTCTACATTTTTAAAAATTTGAAAAGTATTTAAAAAATTGAACAATTAATGAATTGAATTATAAATGAAAATTACTGTATTTATGAAGTTATAAGGAAATACTGTCATAAAATTACATTTTATTGTGATAAAATGAATTCATGTTTATTTATTTGTAAATTTTAATTTTATTCAGAAAACATGGAAATTTTCTTTTTTTCTCAACGAAAAACATATCTTTATTATCTAACGGAATGATAATTAGAAAATCTTTTCAGAATACTGATAACTTAAAAAAATTCACGCTAAAGTAATTACCTGCAAGTTTATTCTCTTTTTTTTTTGATTTTTTTCTTTTCATTTACCGAAACTTTATTTAATTGTTACATAAACTTCCTAAAACTTTTTTACAAAAGATCAGATCAGTGATTCCCAATCATTTCTTGACCAAAAACTGCAAAAACGTTTTTATTTGTAGCAGGTTCAAAAATAATAAATTCCATTAATTTGGAAATAAACTTTGATTGAATCTATCGATATTAGTTAAAATTGGTTAAAAAGAAGACAGTTCGCGCTTGTTTTCTACTTATTGAGCCACCGGTCTTACAGACATGAACTCTCGCGGATTACCGGTCGGACCATTGGATTAGATATAGACATTAGCAAACTGTCTATGATACAAACAAAATGAAAAAAAAAGAAAAAAAACAAAATAAAAAACAGTCGATCACACCCTGCATAACACTCTTGTCTATTTTCAGATGTCATCAACTTTATCGCACCAATCAATTTTAAACAAATCTCAAAAATTCTTTAACTTGTTAACTAATAAAATGCAAAGAATCATGATTAAAAATTAAATTGAAAATAAAAATGCAATGCATAATTTGGAGGACTAAATTGTTTTTCATATTTGCAAAGATGTAGCAAATTTTTAAATGTCTCAGATATTCTGAAATACGGAATAGTCTTTCCCTACAACTTTTCCCGAACTCTAATCTGCATGCACTGTCTTATAAAAAAAATAGGAAAAAAACAAAATGAACTGCAGGAATTTCAAAAACACTCCAGTGTTAAACCGAAATAAGTTGAATTTTCAAAATTTAAGAAATATTCCCGCGCTAAATTAAATTGAATATTAAAAATTTCAAAAATGTTATAGCGCGAAATCGGGTTTCAAAAATATTTTGGCGCTAAACCGCGATAGATTAAGCGGCAAAAATCACAAAAATATTCCGACTTGATACCGGGATTTCTAAATGTAATATGTGAGATTTACATTGCACGAGATTTACCATGCAGTTCAAATCTCTTGTAAATAAGAATGCAGCAAATATTTAATGAAAATCAATTTGCAAATGGTGATAGCATATTTAAATGTTAACAAGTAGCAGACAACCTATATCAGGCTATATCAGGAAACTAAATCAGGTTTAATGTTCCGTGCAATCGCTAGAAATCTGGGTCCTGTCCAGTCAAGTCCCCGTTTGGATTTATTTCCGACTAATTGCCGTTAATTGGCGGTAATTGCCGTTTTTTATTTCCGGCTACAGCTTCATTTTATGATTTCAGATTTCTTTCTTCAAGTGAATTTAAAATTTTAAAAACAAAAACTGTTGTTCCAAGCAAATTTTAAAAGATTGGATGATCGATGATACTTTCGTGATGAAATCTTTCAGTTTATTTGGAACAAAAGAGGCAATTTTTATGGTTAAAAAAAAGAGACAATGAACAAACAGTTCTCCTCTGGTAATCAAAATTCAAGACTAATGAAATTCAGGATAAAATTCACGGAAATTCTGGTAGTTTCATACCAATTGGAAATAACTTGCATGAAACTCCAATTTTTACGATTTCAGATTGCATTCAAATTGTTCAATTTAGCGCCGTTCAAACTTAACAGGTATTTGCATTTCAGCTTACTTGATTTTGCGCCTCTCTTCTTGCTCATTCTTTGCATCAAGCTAAGGTAATGCTTTTCACTCCAAAAAATTAGCACCCTTCAAAAGGTAACAAATTATGACAACCCATCAAATTTACCAACCTTACACGATATTCCCGACGAAAATATTCTGAAGCACACACACGCAGCATATCGTCAACTCAACATTGTCGTAGACCACCCATCATTATTTTGTTCCAACTCTTTTTTCGACGTCGGAAAAATGCGGCAACTATTCACTATGCACCAATTAAACGTTAGACCACCCACGATGCTTTCAATATTTTGCCTCGCGGGATTTCAAAAATACGAAAGTTTTTTGAAAAACGTACATAAACAGGCATACATAATAAGCGTTAATAATGGGAAGAAGCATTTAGATGGATTCAAATTGCTGAACATCAATATTACTTTAGCTATAACTAATTGTATTAAAGGATATATTATTTATTGCTGGCTTATCTGAAAGGATTTCCTTCTCAGCGATAAAATTATACAGAAATAGCTTGAAATTAATAAGATAAATTTAATGAGTGGTCGTTCTGCTTTGTTTGTTTTTTCATTTTTTTTTTGTTTAAAAGTGAAAATATTTTTACTTTTTTCTTTTCGCTTCTTTAGTTTGAATTTTTCAATGTTTTTTTTTTTTTTTTTTCGATAGTTTTTTTATTTACTTTATTTTTTTGAAATGAAAATTTTTATTACTCGCTTTTTGGTTCAATAAATGGTTTGACTGCTGCTGCTTCTAGAAGAGTGTGCTTCAATATTTTCGGTTCCAGCAAATCTTTATTAGTGTTGAACGAGAATTTAGATTAAATTAAAGTAAGGAATTAACTGATAAATTGTTACAAACGGAAAGATGAAGAAATAGTTCATTTGTCAATGACAAAAATGAAAAGAAGTGACCACAGATCAGGAATTCAATAAGGTCAAATGTCGGAATGATTAGAAAGAAGTATAGAATATCTCAGTTTATTTGTCAAATCATTGTTATGAACTGTTAACAGGGAAACATTTAAGTGGTTAGATGGTCAAAAAAAAAAAAAGAATGTGACCAGTTTGCCATATGTAAAATATGTCGTAATAAAATTTCAAAAGTAATACTTGTAATAAATTGTTAATTTTCTCGTCTATTTTTTGTTAAATAAATAAAATAAAAATAAAAAAAATGTGATATATCAGATGAAGTAATCAACTGTTGTTTTTCTTCAACTGAATAATCTCAGTCCTACCATGTAAACTCTGATCTTTATCGTTATCAAAGTGCTTTGATTATTCAGCTCATGTACTATTTATATTTCTCTTGCGCTTTCTTGTGTCATATTGAAAGAAAAGAGAAAAAGAAAAAAGAAACCAAACAGGAAATTTGGAAATTTTGCTTAAGCTAAGAGATAAGAGAGCAGGATTAATCAAGAATAAAATCGCAGAAAAGAATTTAAGCATCATTTTATTCACTTTCAAATTCCATTTTTCTTAAAACTGCTTTCGAGACTTTTTTTTTCGCTTATTCTAATTGCAAACAAATTGAAAATTAGCTAATAATAATAATAAGCATTTAATTTTCTGTTTTTTTCTTGGAAATTATCAAAATGATGAATTTTTTGAAAAGTAATTCAATTAATTCTATAATTGATCCAAATAATAATAGTTATATTGCTAAATTATGATTATCATTTAAGCTCAATCATTGCAACATTGTTTGAATCATAATGGCACTGAAATTTTTGCATTTCATAAAAATAAAAATTTCAAAAAAAATTTTTTTTTCACTTAAACCAAGTCCTATTACATAGTTCCTTTCTACTATCTGCATTCATCTTCATTCGTTACTATCTCTTTTTCATCTTCTTTATAAATTTTACCATCCCCCTTTTTTTCTGTACAATATCATCTCCTTTTTCTTGAATAAACTCATCACCCTTTATATCATTAACCGTACCTCCAGATTATCTGTGTTTTAAAGTTTCATCGTGTCTGATTTTTTTCTTTCATCACCTACATGCATATCCAATGTTATGATAACCATTTATAATAAATTGAGCATTTGATTTTAGGTTTTTTAAAATAATTAGTTCGAATGGGAAAAACGAATATTATAAAAATTTTCAATTTCAATCTTTTAATCATTTTCAAACTAATACTGAATGTTTTCCCAACTTCCACTAGCAAACAAAACGTGTTTGACTATTGTTGTCATCATTTTCATCAATATTTTCATTCATTTTATGGAAAATTATTCAGATGACAAGAACGAATAAAATATTTATTGAAGACAATGGATGATAGCAAACTTTGGTAAGAATTTGCGCATAAATTTTTGTCACTCAAATATCATTTTATTTTTCATTGGAAAAAAAAGGAAGAAAAAAATGCAGCATTTGTACAAATCTATTTTTCATTTAAATGATATTAAATTATTTTGAAATGGCATATTCGTTTAAGATAGGATATTTGAAATGATATTTGAAACCATCTTTCTGATTGTTAAAATGATATTAAGTAGCATTTAATGACACAAAATTTCTATTCTCCTGCTTTTTCCTCCTTCTTCCTCCAATGCTTTACCACTTCTCCTTTCATCATTCCTTTTCTTCTGATTCTTTCTGCCTTTATTTCGTGATTGACCAAAATTTACCAAATGTATTGGGTTAAAAATTTTCTATTCAAAATAAAATACTTTAATTTTATAACAATGATTTACATCCTCTTACCTCTAAACAAGTGAATATTATTAAGGGTAAATTTGTTATTATTAAGGTAAGTTTTTTCATAAAAAGAAAAAAATGAACAAATATAATAAAAGATAAACAAAATTACTTTAAACACTACCATTTTACTTCATGTTGATGATTTAAAATACTTTTCTTTAAAAATAATTTTTGTGAACGAGAAAAAGAAAATTTCTAATGAAACAAATTCCTGTTAGAAAATTCAGCAAGGGAAATACTTTTAACAAATGCACTGTTTAGGAAATTCTCAATCATTTTTTTTCAATTTTTCGATTTTTACAAGTATTATGGATGTAAATGGATATTCAGGAATGTTTTCATTTTTCTCGTCTATAAATTTTTATTCCTTTGAAATTTATCTTCAAAATAACAGAAAAGAAGAAAAAAAAGGGAGGAAAAGTAAATATTATTAACTATTTGTAATAAAGTAATATGCAAAAAAATAGGAATATAAAAGAGGGAATTGAAAGTTGAACTAATTATTGTAATAAACAAATAAATAAACAAACAAATGTAAATAAATTAACAAACAAAAAGATATAGAAGCTTAACGGAGGATAGCTCTTCACCTCATTCATTTCTTAAAGTAGAAAAAAGGACAAAAAAAAAGGCTGCAATGTGAAGTTGTTTGTTTAATAATTTAATTTAATTAAATCGAATAATTATATGAGAAACTAAGCATCACAAGCTGTTATTTCGATATTTAATTCTATTGGAGGCTAACTTACATTTCATATTCATGTTCTAAAGTTATTTTCGTAATTTCACTTTTATTCATACAACTAAAATATTTTTAAACTCTGCACCGAAAAAGCCACTTTCAACACTATCAATCGTATCTATTATGTTATGTTAGTGACTCATATTGTACCGATGATTTTTATGACGATAAAACTATGTGTAAATCAAAATGATGCAATCATTTTAAAATTTACACATTTTTCATTGGTAAAAATATCATTCCTCCTAAATAATACAGAAAAAATGAACTTATCGTTTAATAAAGATGAAAATAATCAGCCTACCAATTATGAAAGAAATAAAATTGATTGAAACAATCTTAATCGGATAAAAATGAACGATTATCCGAATTATCGCGATATTTATAGTTTATTTGTATTTTAATTTAATACTGTTTGTTAATATTTATAAATTAGTAAATCACTAACGGTTTATTAATATTTCTTAACAAAAGTATCCAATGAGTTTATGACTTAGGATATGAATGAAAATAATCAGCAGTTCAATATATTTGTCCGTCCGCAACTTTTTGCTTAAACTAAATGGTGATCGAACTGAAATAAGTTCATTTAACAAAATTTTATTTCTTTCCGGCAATTATTTGAATATCTCTTTTGGTCATTTCTTACCGGAATAACCTTGATCTGGATTGATGTACATAATGATTTCTATGATTTGTATTTGTTTAAAAACAATATCAATATTTACTGCTATTTCCTTTTTCCTTTTTGATTTCTACTAAATATCTTTTCTTACATATAATTTGTTATCATACGTTTAATTTGTATATTGATGCTTTAAAATGTATTTCTAATTAATTTCGAATTTTTTCTTTTTCGAACTGTAATAAATTATTTTTTTGCGCGAATTTTAAATTATGCTTTATTAAACTTAAACTGATAATAAATGCTTAAATAAATCCACTTAAAATCATATTTGTTCTTCTTTTTGGTACTATATTTCAGAAGTTCTTGCAAAATCGAACTTTTCCAGTTAAAAATTAAACAGTTTGTATGCAAATAATGATGACCCATCAGAAAAAAAAAAACCAAATTCTGCGGTAATTTTTCAAAGCTATTTCATTAATAAGAAAAAAAAAACTGTGATTGGTAGTTAAGACTAAGTGTTACATTGTACTAATATACTGTCAAGAGATTATTAAATATATCATTAATTAAAGTTCATCGTTAAACGTTTTCCTTATTTTTTTCAATTTCGGTTTAATTTAACATTTACATTTATTTTTACTAATTGAAAATGCTTTTTTTTGCTAAAATACTAAAGTGAGAAAAAATTAAAAGCTTCTCAAATTTACATTTTTTACTAAAATAATGCAGTGATATCATTCATCTAGTATTTTACTGTTGATTTAAGTGAACATTTATGTTGCTACTGATAAGCTATTATGATGATTAAGTGAACATTTATGTGGCTTGCTACTGATAAGCTATTACGATGATGCTTGTCTTTATCACCAATTTTTATATAAGGAAAGAGAATTGATGCATCTCAGATGCACAATGTCTTAAAATTATTTCATATCTGATACGGTGGTTTATGAAAAACGGTTTATTTACATTTTTCCTTTTTTTTTTTTTTTTTTCAGTGATCATTGAATGTGATTTAGAATGAAAAATATGGCAAACTAATAGCGATAGGAAGAGAAAATTAAAGAAATTTGTAATTTCATATATATAAAATGGCCTGAATTGTTTCTTCCGTTCTTTTTCCTTTTCTTCCGCTCTTTTTCATTCCTCTCTTTTCCAGTCATCCTTTTTCATTCTTTTTTCGTTTGCTTCATTCTTCGTTCAATTTACCCTTTCGAAATTTGCTATCCTAACAATAATTTTCGTTCAAAAAGTAAAAAAATTTACACAGCCCTTACTTTCTCAATTTGAAATATGAAACTTATCGGTAACAATTCTGCTTCATTCTATAGTTTTTATCGTTTTTCTCTCATAGTTAGCACTAGTACAAATTTTTCCTCATTTGCTTTTTTCTTTATTTCGCTTCGTCGCTTTTATTTTTTTTCTACCTTTCCTTTTCTTTTTTCCACCTAATTTAATAATTCATATGAGCTTTTAAGGAAGCTTTTGAAAATTCATTAAATATTACAAAATGTTAAAGCTATTTATAATAATTTAATTAGAAATTAAAAAAAGATTTTTTTTTTTGATTATATATAATCATTAATTATTGTACTAAATGAATGGATTTATTAATTTTTATGTATAATTTTTAAGGAAATAAATGAAAACAATTTATGAATTTCGAGATTGAAAAAATAATTATACATATGGTAATTATGGGACAATTTCGAATCATGGAATAATGAAACTATTGGTAAGGTGACATCTCTCAAATTTTACTTTAGCTTTGTCTATTTAACTGATTGTGTGCGCAATATTATTTATTAATCATTAGCAAAATATTGGAATTAACAAAAAGAAACTAATTTTAACAAGAATATTGAAATTTCAAAATTTGAATATTGTTACATTTTAAACTGCCAGTTGTTTAAAACGTTTTTTCAAATTCTCGATCAATTTTTATTCTTTAAAATGAAGCTTAACGGAAAAAGATAAGCTTAATAGTTTTATTATGAATTAATAAAGTAGAACTAGTGAAATGAATGAAAAATTTTTAAAGTGAAAAAATTGTGAGTCTTCTAAAAAAAAAAATGACAAGAAGAAGTTGGTAAAGCACCAGTGATAGGGTGATTTATCGGGAAAGTTTTATTAATTATCGTTTAATTTTACCTTCAGCATTGCTTCAAAATTTTGTTACTTGCCATTTCTCACTGAGAGGCCATCTCTCAGAAAATGTCCTGACATCTACAAAAAGTTCCACAATTTTCAAATTTCCATCTTTTTATTTGATCTCAGAAAATGTCGTCACATCTATAAAAAGTTCCACAATCTTCAAATTTCCTTTTTAAATATTTTAAACATTCATTCTCAATTCATTGAAATAATTTCACTTCCTTTTTTTTAATTAGAAAAAATTTTCAACACAGTTTACCAGTGTTTGTCATAAGTTCATATAAACTTATACTTTAAATTCAATTCCATTTTTTTTCATTAGTCTTATGCTTACGTTTTCTTTGCCATATTTTATATTTTGTTTTATTTTGAGCGAGAAGAAGAAAGAGAGAGAAAAGAGAAAAAAGATAAAAATAGTCACTAATTTGATCAATTATTTCACTAATCGTTATCTTACTGCTTTTTCATTATCATCATCTTTGCAAATATTCATAAAATGCATCAAAGATAAAAAACTCGGTAAAAAAATTGATTTATTTTTAAAAAAAAAAACTCTTCCCAAAGTTTCCAAAATGAAGTTTAAATTTCTTATAAGAATCTAGTGTCAAGAATTGTTTATTGAAGGGAGAATAAAATCCAGAAAATGATGAAAAGAACCATCGATCAATATAAAATTGGTCTTATAATCGATTAAACATATATACATAGGTGGCAAATTGCGATAAGACATTTTTGTTGCTGAGCAACCCATAAAATATTTGACAAACAGTGAAACAAATAAACCGACTTTTTTGTCATAATGAACTTTTTAAGATTACTAATAAGAACAACTTTCATTAATCAATGATTGTTTTAGAAAATATGTTAGTAAATAAACACTCATTTCGTTATTAAATTTAAATTTTATCAACGCAAAAATTTACAGTTTTGAAATATCCCATAATACTTTTTACTGCAAAATTCTCTGCAAGATTCCAAACAGAGCTGTTCCAAATAATTTAATCGTTTATCGAATTTGAGATATTTGTATCAAATTTCTAATATTCGACCTAAATAATAGTTGAATAAAAAATTTCAGAAACTTTCATTTAGATTTAGCTACCGTTTTTTATTGCGGCTTGAAATTTGATCATTTTCTTGTTATTTGAAGAATTTTTGTTATTTTATCTAATTGCATTAGTTGCATTTGATATCTTATTTGATATCATTGTTTTTTGGCTTTTTTTTTCTAGTTTTATTTGCTCATTCGTTCCTTTGTGGAAAATAAAAATTAAAATGAGGAATTTATTTGCTCTATAATAGCATTATTAGGCATCTGATCACTTATTAAATATTTTGGAAAAAAACCTGATTATCAAGATCATTTTAATCGTCCAGTCTTTGGTTCATTCGTCTCGAATTTATTGAAGCGTTGGCAAAATGCATCAAGTCATAACAGTCATTTCATATTATCATTCATTTTCTGCAACCTTTCAATTTACAATTTACATATTTAAAATTAAAATTTTGCTTTAAATGTGTTGAATTAAAAACTAAAATTCAGATGATAAATTAAACAACGAATTAATTAAAGAAATTCATCATCAATCCAACATGTATATCGATTTGTCATTTGTAGTTACAAATGCAATAACGACGGATTATTCAGTTGTAGTTATATGTAGTAGTAGTAGTAGTAGCAGTAGTAGTAGTAGTTGTGGATTAATTAAATGTTTCGTTAATAATGCATTTGTTAAATAATTATAGTTACAAGTGTACTAATATTTGTGACAAGTAAAATTATTATCGCCAAGTCATTAATTAGATGAATTTTAATGTTTAAAAGATGAAAAGTAGTTGTGGTTGTCTAACACCTGTTTTCTCTTTCAATTATGCACAATGTACCTGTTTGTTGTTTGATGAACACATACACATACACCTTAAACACTACATGAACATGAAATAAATTATATTCATGACATAAATTTTGGATAAAATATTCAATTAATATATCCATTGAAATTTTTTACTTTCTTTCTTCCTTTTTCTTTTATGCACATACAAGGTTAATTTAGCAATATTTCACACTTTTTTTTTGAATTATCATGATATTGATAACAATTTTTAATTCTAGAAAGTATCACTTCAAACAAATAAATATAAGGAGTATGCTAGATTATGATACTGATAATTAGTCATTAGTCATCAATAGCATTCATATCCTTGCTGTTTGTTGAATTTTGCTAGTGATAAATAGTGCTATTATTTCCCTATTTGATACCGTTATCTTTTCGCTCATTATGTTTCATTTTGCCATAACTTATTTATTAGCTACAAATATTTTTATAATAAAGTTATAATATTCTAAATTATCGTAATTCATAATTTTACTTCTTTTACAAACTATTTGACTAACACTTACAATATTCATTCGTTTTTTTAGGGAAAATCTCAAGTTTTTTTTTTTTTTAAATGTCTTCCTGTTATGGTATTTGACTTAAATTTTCTTGACCTCTCTTAATTTAATCAATGAGTTTTAATTTTGCAGTTATCATTATTCTTTCATTTAACTAAAACTTGAAAATTTTATTAATTAAAATGATTAACAAATGAAATGTTTTTAAATGAAATGAAGAATTGTTCAAAGTTTCCATTATCCTGAAAATACTAATCATTTTGTCTTCATATAAAACATGGATTAAATGAGGAAATGAATTTTATCTTAATTCATTTTTCATTGAGTAATCATATTAAAATGGAAACTAGAATAATCTCATTTCAATTTGAAAATTATATACTTTAGTAACATGATTAATCATTTACTAAATTGGAATGGAATAGTTTGGTTCTAAAGTTCCAAAATTATGTTTTTTCTAATATTATATAGAATTAATTCATTTTTTCACTAAAAAATTTTCCTGACCTAAAATAGTATTGTAAATTAATTCTTTTTAAAACATTTTTTAAAATTTTTTTATAAACCTTTTTAAAACCTTCTCTTGAACACAGAATATTGAATTCGAATATGAACCATATTGTGCATGCTATGAGAGTAACTTTATTCATATAGCAATAATAATTATAGTAAAATAGCCAGAAATTCAAGTTCTGTTTATTAATTAATTTTTTTAATATCACAGAATATTTGCTACTGAAAAGGTGATTATTGTTACGCCATAATATCGAAAATTATTTATGAATATATTTGGAGGAAAAAAAGAAATGCTGATTAGTTTATAAAAGTTTTATTTGTTTTTGTGCTGTTCTTTTTGCCAAAGTATTCAAACTATATTTTAGTTAAATTTTCAAAAATACTAAATTTACTTTATGAAATTTCTCAAAATTTTGATAATTTGTACGATCTTTGAATAATCTCATCACAGGTACTTATTTACCGAAGTATACAACGAAAAAGTGATTCGATTTCTCAAAGAATATGATAAATTCAACAGCGAATCACTAATGATCCATCAGGGGAGTCAGTTAGGTTAACCCAGATTGAACAATTAGTGTTATGAGTTCGGTTAGATATGAGAGATCGAATAACAACATTATCAGGAGATTTCGATGGTAGTGATAACTATTTTCAAGCTGAGTGACCCAATGGTATTTCATGAGGTTGAGTCAGGGTAACTATGATTAGATGATCAAGATAGAACTGATGAATACTTCAAACTGAATGGCCTGATGATACTAGTGGGTACTTCAAAACTGAATGATGTGATAGTACTAATGTATGTCTGAAGCTGAATGACCAATGGTGCTGGTAAGTATTCCAAGCTCAATAACCTGAAAGTACTCATAAATGTTTTATTGTTTAGATTTTTATGCTCAGAAGGGTTCTCCATCGAGAGATCATTGAAGATTTTTTTCCTCCATTCAATTCACTTTTCTCATATTTCTGATAGAAAGATAATAATTACCAGTATCAGATCATCTTGAAGGTCTTTGAGTGTAGCTGAAAAGCTATCAATCAATTTTGAGCATTGTTTCAATTTAATTCTCCTTTCTCTCACTGTGGCATAATTTAGATAAGTGATATATAAAAAATATTAATCATCATTAATAATGAATATAAATTGTCAATGCATACCTTCTCTTTCTTTCTTTCATTCTTCCTTTGTCCCTTTTTCATTTCAGGAAAAGAAAAGAAAAAGTGGAAGATGAAGAAGATGTGTCATGTTCGGATTCGATAGAATGACCTCCAAAAACGGAAATGCATTACCTTTCCTAAGGACAACTATTGTCACTTTATGTATCATTCATCCAATATTTTTTTTTTCCTTTTCATTTTTTAAAAGGAAATTTCACTTTTTTCATCTCTATTCTTTAAAAAATTTCACTGAAAAAATAATAAAATAAATACATGCAAAAAAAAAAAATTTTATAAAAATAATTTGAATGGGGTAAAATGCAAACTATTATTTGATGAAGAAAAATTTTCATTTTTATCAAATAATTTCATAATCCCACTAAAACATTTTTTTTTTTGTAATTAAAATTTTCGTAAAAGAATTTTTTAAATTTTATAAATTGGAAAAAAAAAAGATAAAAAGAAGTGCTATCAAATAAAACTGGTTAACATTGTAAAACTGCGCCGATACGAAGCAATGCGAGCATATTGCACATCGATCGTTGCGCAACTTATTGTTGCATTACTCAACAATTTAGTAGTGCAAGCACTTATCGAATAATTTGTTTTTCACTCACTTTTTTTTCTTTTTTTCTCTCCTTTTCTCTTTGCTTGTTTTTCTCTCTTTAACTTATCATAAAATAATTTTGAGTCGATTCTCCTTCGTAATGAAAATATCAGTTAAATTATTAATTAATATCTAATACTTATACAATAGAAATGGAATTCCGTAATCAATAATTTCATTTTTTTGAATCAAATAAAATGGAATGCAAAATTCGAAATTTATGAATTTTACATATTGTGCATGATTTCAGAAGACTACAATAATTTGAAATTGGTAAATTAAGTTAAATGAAATGTCTTATTTTATTTTTGATAAATTCTGCGTTATTTTTAGAAAGTTGAAAACTTGAATGATTGATTTTATTTGTCCCATTGAAAAGTAGGACAATGGTGAAGTTGATATAGTAAATTGTTCAGCATTTTTTTTCACCTTTCCTAGCACATTATTTTCTTTCAATGCAAAAAAAGTATTTCTTTCAAAAATAAAAAGCATATGCAGAAAACAATGACATATAATTAATTTCGCTAATATTATAAATCTTTGTATTTTCATCATGAATCAAAGCTTAAAGAAAAATTTCGAAATTCAAAACAGAAAATTTTCATTTTTTTCGGAAATATTCTGTTTGCAAGCATTAGAATGAATTTAAATAGAATTAAATACTTCATAACATTTGTTCAGTATTTTTCTTCGTGTTTCTATTTTGCAAAAATACTGGAATAATTACATTAGTATTTGCTTGTTGTAAAGCCTTTCAATAGTATGGTAACAAAATGTTGCAAAATTTCCTATTCTTAAAGACATATTTATCATGAAGATAGTTTGCTTTTATTACAAACAAGTATTATCATTTATTTAGGTATAAAATTATTTCAAAAAAATGGTTCACGGATTTTATTGCAAGCATTTTACTCATTTTTATTTATAAAATGCAGCAAAAAAAATCCATTTTCATGCACCTTGCTTTTGCACCTTGCACCATGTTGTTTGGATTTTTTTGCGCAATGTCTATAGAAATTAGTATAATGAAATTTAAAATGAAATATAATACATTCGAAAATTCTATTTAGTGATTATATCTAGGTCCGATTAATGTTAACAATTCAGTTCGATCTGGTCATTGATACATTAAATTAAATGTCGAATTCCTTTTGTACCTATTAAACATCTTTTGTTGATTTTGCATTGAATTCGTATTTGAATACATTATTTCTTTTCCTTCGCTTCGTTAAGTTTCATTGGTTGTTTGCCTTAAATTAGTAATCGTTTATTTTTACATATTATATCATTCGAAATTTTCTGCAACAATAATCATTTGCTATATCAATAGCAATTCGGTTTTCCTATAAATTATATGATTCAAAATTTTCTACTGCAATAATAATTTCCTATAAATTTTACAAAATCCCAAATTTTCTACGACAATAATCATTTCCTGTAATAATAGCCATTTGATTTTCTTATATATTATCGGAAATTTCTCCGCAACAGTAATCATTTCCTAGAACAGAATTACTGCTACTCCTACAAAATTCTAAATTTCCTATGAAAATTTCCATTTCCGATAACAATAGCCACTTAATTTTCGTTCATGCGAAATTTCCATATATAATTCTTAAAAAGTATTACAGTTAATTATGTACTAATTTCCATATATCAAAGCCATTTTATATATTAAATCATTCCTATTCGGTTAATAAACTTTAGAATTATTGGAATTTGGAATAGTTTAAACTTTATCTAATATATTGAAAAAGAAAAAAGAATAATTAAACATAATTAGGAAAGTGGAAGGGAAAAAATGAAGGAATAATTTACCACAATTAAAAATGAATGGAATTGTTTGATGACATTTCATAGAAATTAATTTCTATCTTTTCACTTTCAAATTTTTTTTAAGCAATGCAGTTTATCTTTGAAATATCCAAACAATTTGCTTATCCTATTAAGTGGTTGAAATTACTAAGTTTCAGTGGGTAAAAAAATTATTTTTTCACTTCGTATATTGATTTGTTTTATAATTTTTTATTTTTTTAAAAAAGGAGGAGAAATTTCATTTGTTAAAGCATAAACTTTTAATTCTTTTTACCACATTTATATTTTTTAAAATTCAAAAGAAGCGGTATTTCTAATAACAATTCAACAAATACTAGTGCGATATATTAGCTGTCTTCAATGTTTCATACAATTTTTAAAAATATTGAAAAAATTACAAAAAATAGAATTTCATTTTATGAAAATATCTGTCGATTAAATTTTTAAATGCTTAATATTTTTTTTTTTTTTTTTGACAAAATATGTTTAGTATTTGGATTTTATCATCTAATATCATGCCTTTTTATCAGTCATTTTCATACATATTTTATTCGATGAGTCATTGACAAGTTTCTGCTTTTTTGCATAGATAATTATAAGATAATAATAGGGCAATAAGACAACATATAGTGGTTAAGTAATTTATAAGAATTTTGCTGAATGAATAAAAACCATTCAATAAAAATATTTGCTCACTATATTTCTTATAATATAATATGACATAAATAGTTTTAAAATTTTTTTTAGATAAAAAAAGAAAAAAAGATTAAAGTCTTAATGATATCAAAAAATTTAATGTAAAAGAAAAAAAGGTTTAATGCCTATTGCGCACTGCTATTCTTTTCATTCTGTAATTCTAACAATTTATTTTTTTTTCGCTCACAGCTTATATAAATTCTCATTTTATTTTTTCTTTTCTTTCCAGTAATTCATTTTTATTTTATTGCCGCTTTAAGAATTGAAAAAAGAAATTTTATTTGTTATATAAATCATTGTTATACAGTGATTTAGGATGTTTATAAAAATCATCCGTTGAATAGTATTCTTTAAATGCTATGTAAATAATAATGGATTTGTTATTTTGTTGAAATTTCTCGAAAATTTTGATTAATTTTATTCTATGATAATGCTCACTTTTACGAACACAAACGTTTTTCGTTTTTTTCATATTAAACTTTTTTTGCTTCAAAAGAAATTTAATTTTGCAAAATAAGTTTCAGTTTTTTAGAAAATTATTAACCAGTTTTCATTCATTCATTTCATTTCACTCATTCATTCATTTCATTCATTCATTCATTTTATTCATTCATTTCATTCATTCATTTAATTCATTCATTTCATTCATTCATTTTATTCATTCATTTCATTCATTCATTTTATT
>JARVGP010001290.1:0-18049 GCA_029876185.1 Mansonella ozzardi
AATAATAATAATAATAATAATAATAATAATAATAATAATAATAATAACAATAACAGTGAGAAGACTATCCAAAATGGATGTGGCACTTGAAAAGGTAAGTGCAAGCCTTGCAGAACTTGAATTAAATAGTATTTTATAATGATAAAATCTTTTTGCAGTTTTTATGAATTATGAAATGAAATAAATTACGAATAGATAAGTGTGCAAACGAGAAAAAAAGTATAAAAAGTTCGAAGAAATGAGGAGAGTAGAAAAAGATATAAAGAAATAAACAATGGATTCAAAAATAATAGCAAAAGCAGAAAGTGCAAAAAAGAGTAGCAAAGAAAAAGACTTGAAATTGTATCAAAGTTGTCATAAAATGAATTTACAAACTTTGGAAAAAAAACGAATAAAATTATATTTAGGTGAAATTTAATTCAATAACTTAATGATTTCTAGCTGATAACTTTTGCAAAGAAAGAGTGAAATGTTGTCATCGAAATGGAACAAACATTTTAGCAAGAAGCTAAGGGTTAAATTTCAAAAAATGAGGGAAGATAGCTGCTTATAAACTAAGTTTCATAGTTAAATTTACAATCATTTTTTAATTGTTAATTTTAGTTTCGCTTATTTTTATTTGATGCAACATTGTATGAATGTGTTAACTAGCTAGGTTAGCGGTTAAATTTCAGAAAATAAGAAAAAATGGCCGATTATTTGAATGGTAAATTACGTGAAAAGCCAGGCAGCTTACGTGGAAATTCAGGTAGCTTACGTGGAAATTCAGGTAGCTTACGTGGAAATTCAGGTAGCTTACGTAGAAATTCAGGTAGCTTACGTGGAAATTCAGGTAAGTTCAAGCAGTCAATTAGTAAATTTACAAACATAAAGCTGCTGCTGCTTGTTAGCAACGGAACATCCGGAACGCGCAAATGTCAGATGATTAGTGGAAAAAGTATTAATGGGTTAGAGATGGGAAGGGCAAGGACATGTAGAGATACCGACAACACATATACATCACAAATAAACATACATGAAATTATGGGAGGGACAGAGAAATGAGAAAAAGATAAAGGATAGAATGAGAAAAAAGAAAGAAAAGCCATGGAGAGATATAGTGGAAAGATGATGAGAGTGACCTGAGGTACCACAGGAATTATTATTTGACCTGAAATAGAGCTTAAATCATTCTAGATAAGAAATGACCCATTAATTGTTCTAGTGTACAAAGGTAAATGATTAACTGAACTCTATTGTCGCAATGGATAATTTATAGGGAATGTGTCATGGTCAAGTTATTCATTGGTGACACTTCCGGGCAAGGGAGAAAGTGAAAAGTTTCTTTTCACAAACATTTAACCAATCAATAAAAGTACCTATCTTTCTACCTTGTTATGAGTTAGAATAATATTGAAGCATGTAAACAGTAATTGTTATATATCATCATTATTATCATTGTCATCATTATCATCATTGTCATCATCATCTCATCAATCATCATCATTATCATCATCATCATCAATCATCATTATCATCATCAAATATGCGATAATCATCTCAAATATGGGATGGGATAATCATCGTTTAATGACTGCTGCACCAGTGCTGCATCACCAATTCATGACCAGTGACCATTATGCAGTGGTCATTGGTTCATATCAAATTCCATGACATGACATAGCGCGTATTGATGATATATGATATATACATATAAATTATGAATGTACTTTTGAATGAATATAAATTGAAGAGATTCTAAATATTCAACAGTAAGAATATTGAAGGAAAAAGAGTAAGTTCAATATCGTTCGAAATTATATGGCAATTGTGTTGTTGATAAATTGTAAAAGACATTCAATGATTAATTCATTGTAATTAGTTAAAGTATTACAATTAATTGTTTATTTCATTAAATGTAAGAAAAAATGTGGAAAAATTGAACAAAAGTTTCAAATACATCTGTATAGAATCATTTGAAATTTTGTCAAATTTCAACTAAATTACGGTAATCATTAATATCATCGATAAAAATAGAATATTCTAAGTAGGAAATCTTCTCAAGCAAAAATGTTCAACTTACATTCCTGACGAAAGTTCAAAAACTATATAACATTACCTGGAATTGCTTTTATTGTATTGTTAATAATGGTTATTTTTCTAACAAATGCTACTACTGACCAATTATTATTATTATTATTATTATTATTGTTATTATTGCTATTATTTTCGATATGCGTGTTTATTTACTTTGTAAATGTTATTATTGTTCAGATAAAATGTCCTGTAAATGTTATGCCATTGTACTCAAATTGTATGTGTTTATTTGCTCAGTAAATGTTACTGTTTTGGTTTTAGAATTTAGAAAGAATAATAAATCAATCTAATTAGAATTTTTGTTGTCTTGATTGATTAAAAAATCGATAATTTTCCTATATATGCATGTAAATATATCGTTGTTATGTATGTTTATCATTATTATTATTATTATTATTATTATTATTCAGAAAACAAGATGTCTAGTAAACATTTATATTTATAAATATATACCTGAAAGAAGAAAAAATGAAAAAAGAGGAGAGAGAGAGTAAAAAGAATTAGAAATCATACTCAGCAGGTGGTCTCAATTTTCTTATCATTTCACTTCATCCTTCTCATTCGTTAACTTCAATCAATTCGATTAATGTCCAATTTCCTTTATTTGTCAAAACTTTTCCATTAAATTTCAATAGCATTTAATTTTAAGATTAATTCGAAATTTCTATTTGCACACCGTTGAATGACAATTGGGACCTGACAATGATTTCGAAGCAATCGGATAATTAGCTATACTTCATCATTTATTAATTATCCAACTTATTAATATTTTATTTATGCTTATCATAGTTGTCTATTTGTACAATTTATTAAAATAAGGTAAAAAAGTTTGCTTTTTTAAATAACATATTTCAAACTATGGAAGTATTAAATGAATTGTAATTAGATCTTATCATTTATTTTAATTTAGATCTTATCATTTATTTTAATTCAGATCTTATCATAACAATGTTCTTCTTAATTATTTCTGTTAATTATTAACAATGTTATTGACAATAAATTTGCTAAAAATATACTTTTTTTGTAAATGAAATAAATTGAACTTAATTACAATTAGCTAAAATAGTTAGTTCATAAAGATTAATTAATTTAAATCAGTTAATTAGGTTACCATTTTAATAGAAAATTAAATTAAAAATAATTCTACTGTTAGACTGTTTCTCGCAATAACTTCCTGTAACATTTTTGTTATTAAAATATTTTCAAAAATTGATCCATAATTTATTCTATTCCCGATTGTTGTCATATAAATTATTCGTATCTGCAATGACTCGTCCCCACTGGAAATCAGTAATTAATAAAAATTTAACAGTTTCAAAAAAATATTTTATTTTCAATTTCATGGGGTCAAACTCAGAAGTCACTGCCAATTATAATTAGTAATAATTAGTAATAATAATAGTAATAATAATAATAAAGAATAGAAACAAAAAATATCTATTATTCATTTTTTATTGTAACATATAATTAAAATGATAGCTTGATACGTACATAAGAAAAAGAAGGAAAAAAGTACAATCGCTTGAAATGTTCTCAAAAATTAAATTAGACATTACGTATGGGTGAATGCGTTCTTCACGGGCTTTTTTAACTCGTAACACTCGTACTAATTAATTGCATTCATTTTTCAAAGAACAAATGTCTTTTTTCTCCAGCACAATTACACTCACTTATCAAATATCAAAGAACAAACGTTTGTTATTTTTCAAGTCTCATCAATTTGGTTAAAAGATTTTCTTTCTTTCTAAATACACTAATCGTCCAATTTCCGGTTATCATTTAAAAATTTCATTTGCCTTTTTTTTTTGTTTATTTTCCCTCATCTATCATTGGTTATCAATCACTCATTTGATAATAGCAATGATGTTTGCAAGCAATGATGTTGATGACTAAAATATATCATGTGAAATTACATAATGTCATATGAAAATAATAATCAATATATGTGAATGAAATCTGCAAAAATTTAACTTTTCACAAGTAAACAAATTTTGAAATATAGTAAAATGAAATGAAATAATAAGCATAAAGTTTTTCCGTTCTCACAAATTCTTATGCAATGTTTCCATCTTAAAACTGCAACACGATACGAAAGTGAAATTTATCAAATTTCAATATTTAAATATCATATTTATATACTTTTTTTTTTGCACGAAGAAAAAATGTTTAATAATAAAGCAATAAATAAGCCAATGAATGAAATAACTGAAAAAGAAATTAACAAACAAATTTTACCCGAATCAATCAATGGTTAGCAGAAGACAGTAATTTGTTAAAAATTTTCAAAAATTTTTTAAATTCGTTTAGTTTTGATATTGATCAAAATATTGACGATACTGACATTATTTATGTTACTTACATTACTTACACTATGTTTTCGCCCTATCATTATTCATCGATTGGTGCTTCGAATCATTACTGTTTCTATCAAATGATAAACAAAAATCACGTGAAATGGTGGGTTACAATAATAAGTAATAATAATCTAGTTCATTTTAAAATAATTTCGAAAAATGAATAATTAGTCAGAATAAAAAATATTGAAATAAATTGATTGTTTTAAAAGTTTTTGAAAAATGATTTAATTGCCAAGAATAAAGCATAACTTAATAATACTAGCTAGTTAAAAAAAAGGTATCTTAAAAGTAAGATAATTCTTTGGTGAAATTATTAAAGTAATAAAATTTTAAAACTTTGAAAATGAGCAGGACAAACTCATTTCTTGTTTTATTAGCAAAGTATTTCAGAAAATTTAAATCCTGCCTGGCCTATTGTATGTATGTTGTTTTATTTCCGATTTGACCAGATTTACGATTGGATCGATGTTATCTGTGAACTTAATGTAATGTTAATCAACTTTTCGCATAATAAATACCAATATGTTTACAGCCCAAAAATTTTTCACATCCCATTTATCTTATATTTAACAGAATCAGTCATATGCTCGGCTGACATGTTAACAACAAGAGGATGCAAAGAGAAAAGTTGGCATACATTTCTTGTTTTATTAACAGTAATTTAATCGGTATCCGGTATCCGGCAGCTACAATGCTTCGTAATATTTTCGATTACAATTCAGGATTTAATAATTTAACATATAACTGGAAATCATTTTCATGTAGTTTGATGAATGTTCTCAAGCATGTTTTATATTTAATTTAAAATAGCTTAAATTAAGGAAATAATTGAATAAATGAAAAGTATATAAAATGAAAGTTAAAGTGACACATAATATACTTGAAATGGAAACACTTCAATAAATATTCATGCTCACCCAGTTTTATTGAACCAACTGCTAATTTCATTTGGCTAAATTGAATTTGATGCGTCACATAGTACAGTATAATTGAAAATGTCAAAATTCCAAATTTGGAGTTTTTAATGCATGATTAATTTAAAGTAAATTCAAACAACGCCTTAAATTAGAATTATTTGTTGACTAAATTAAATTTATTTAAATCTGGTTAGAATTCTTTTCATTTATTGCTGTTAAATTTGCCATGTTACTCAGTTTCACAATGGCAAATTTGGAAAATAGATCCGCAAATATGTCAAGTAAATAAATGATGCAGTTTAAAATTCATTTAAATTCTTTTGATTTTTAAAACTGATCAGAATTTCAACAAAATCATTCAACAGCTTAGCACAGCATGTTATTTCTGGATAAGATTGATAACAAGTTGGTATGTAATTAATTAGCAAGTGTCACTTTGCGACATATTTTTCAGCATATTTTAATGATGTAAATAGAATTGATTAGTCTTATCAGATCTTGTCATTCATAGTAAGTGATAAAAAGAAGCAAAAATATTATTTAATTGAGCTGACAATTTCTTTTTCTTTCTGCAATTTTGCGTGGAATGTTTTCGACAAGATCTGTACCTTTTCTGTGTTCTTTTTTTCTTTTGAAGAACGAATTGGAGGATAACGTAAGCTAACTTGTGATTATTTTAGGAAAAAGAAAATTATATTTAAGTATGTTCAGGATAATTTCAGGAAAATGCTAATCATTTTAAAATTAACTCAAATCAAATCGTGGTCAAGTTAATGATTGTATTGAAATTAAGTTATTTCAAGATATGCAATCCTATATTTGCTTTCGACAATGTTCTACGATGATTTATTTCCGTTATTTTCCAAAGAATACGATTAAATATCCCACAATATACTTGCATAGTTCTTCCTTTTTTAAAATGATTGTAAACGAAGTTTTCGTTTCAATTGAATTTTTTTTAAATTTCTAATAGTGAATTAAATTTCTCAGTACTAAATTAAGCATTTTGTCAATGCTCTAGAAAAAAATTTTTTAATAAATCTCAAGCAAAATTTCTCGGGAGTTGAATTTAGCCTCCTGAGCTGTAATAAAGTTTTTTTATTCCGATCAGCTCTTCAATGCAGTTTCTCAAAACAAATTTTCTCGTCAGCCGATTGTTCAGTATGAGAAATCAATCAATGAATTGCATATAATCAATTCAGTTCTCAAAATATTTTTGAATTCAAATTACATTTAATCGCTTTGTTTTTCGGAAAAAAAATTTCACCGATTTTTTTTTTTTTTTTTTTATGACAGAAACTGTATGGTTTAAAACGTTTTTAAATTTGTTCACTGAATTGTTCTTTTTGAAACTTTTTCAAATTGAATGATGTTGAATTAACATTAACATTTTAGATCATCTTATTATTACAGATGGATCTGTTTCAAATTTATTCTTTAGCAGCATATGTATTCTCAATGAAACATGTTTCGATGGATCTTTTGCTTAATCATCTGGTTTAAATCATTTTGATATTTATTTTTTAAAAATCATTTTTTCTTTTTCATCGTCTTAATTGTCTTGGTGATCTTGATGATAGTTTATTGACTGATCAATTTTTAATTTGCAAAAATTGTAGTATTCTATCATACAGTTTCTGTAACATATTTTTAGATGCCAGCATTTGCATTATTGTCGCATTTATGATTTTATGATCATTAGCGCTTTCCTTCCGCTTCTCATTTTTTATCAAAAAGGCATCTTAGTGTTTTAGCGAATTTTTCGCTTTATAAAAGATTATTTAATGCTCTCTAGATCAATGATAGTATTTGGATTAAAGAGTAATGATAATGACACTCAGATAAGATGATTATCTTGACACTTTCAAGACCATTATCGTGACATTTTTACTGATTGCTAATAAACTTTCAGAGTTAGCCTCAGTCTTCGTTTTCTTTCTTTTCTTTATTAGCCTCCTTTCTTTTAGTTTTTTATTTAAATTTCCATCTCTTTTTTCATTTTCATTAATCTTCCATTGCATTCGCATTATAGAGATTTCTCACTGAAACTAGAATTTAATGAGTAAAAAGATAAAACGGTAATTAAAATAATCAAACTGAAATATGATTGAACATTGTTAAACTTAAATATGTGTAAACAAATTTTGAAATGTAAAATGACAATGGCGAAGAATTTCTAGTGCTTATATATTTACATAACATGCTGAAAAATGTCAAAATAAATATCTGATTTCATCGATCATATCTGAAATATGAAGCAGATGCTTGATTTTAACGTTGGCATTTTATGTGACTATTGCAGTCATTTACAGTATCACTTGCAGTGCAATTGGGAAAACAATGTATCGTAAGAAATTATATTCATTTTTCCTTGTAGTGTCATTCTGATGTCACCATTATAACTGCATTATTGCTTGTGGCCTATGAAAATCAGATGATAAAAAGAAAAACAAAGGAAAATTAACTTTTTTGCAAAACATTTCCTGTCTTATTAATTGCTAACATAATTTATTTTTAATTGTTCAATTTATAATATTTTTTCAAAAGATTTTCAGACATTATGACATACCTTTCATTGTAAGTACCTATTCAAGTAATCATTGCCATTCACAAAATTATGCTTAAATCCAAATAAATTTTTCTAATTTAAAAGGTTAAATTTTGGTTTTCTTTTAGAATATTTTTAAAAATTTTCAAATTTTAATTTTCTGACTTGCAGAATTAGTTTTGTTTCTTTTTATCAGTCTTTATTTCTCTGTCCCACGTTCTTCCTCTTCACTTTCTTTTTTTGCTTCTCTAAAGCAGGCTTTTATCTTATATTTGAATTTGTTTTTTCACAATTATCTTTTCTTTACCAATTAATCAAAAATTTTCCTCACTCTTTCCATTTTTCCAGCAATCTGTAACCTTTCTTTCTTCCTTCTTTCTCACTCATTTCCATCTTATTTTCCCTCTCAAACTAATATTTTTTAGCTGTGTTGTTACTGTTGTTGTTGCTGCTATTGTTGCTGTTGTTTTTGCTGTTGTTGTTGTTGTTGTTGATGTTGTTGTTGTTGTTGATGTTGTTGTTGGTGTTGTTGTTGGTGTTGTTGTTGGTGTTGTTGTTGGTGTTGTTGTTGGTATTGTTGTTGGTATTGTTATTGGTGTTGTTGTTGGTATTGTTGTTGGTATTGTTGTTGCTGTTATTGTTGCTTTGTTGTTGCTTTATTGTTCTCGCTTATTTTGCAAATGTTATTATAAATCAAAAATATCATCCATCTTCGGACTATCTTAGAATCAGTTTTTTCTTTTTTGTAATTACCTGTTTAAATATAATATCAACAATCCTTAATGTCATATCTTCATTTCCCTCAATTCAATTTTTTTTATTAGATCTCATCAAGCAAAAAATTATTTAAGAACTGAGATTCTATCTTAAAATTTACCAGTACATCCTATCAAGTTATCAATGATGGATTGTATCGGTAGAGAATTGTCAAGAGTATGATTTACCTTTTTTTCGGAAACAATAAGAAAACTGGAAAAGGGTATGAAGAAAAAGTGGGGGTCCTCTTTGATCAGAAAAAAAATTGCATTTCCATGAAATCCCCATGATGTCTATTGCACCTTAATGATGACCTGTTATTGTTTCCAACATTTTCGAGGACTGAAAGTAAACGGCAACGAGCAAAATAAGGACATCTATCCTTCCCTTCCATTTTTTTTAAATTTCAATTTTAAATTGAAATATAAATAAAAATTTTTGCAAAAAATTAGATTCCTAGATTTTGCTGCAATTTATTTTATCATTTAGCACCAAGATTAGGCATGTGATGGAATCAATCTCTTGAAATCAATAAATTAGACGAAATTCGTTTTGTGCACAACAATTTTGTAAAGAAAAACGAATCTTTTTTTAAGTTGCTTGCAAACAAATTAATATCGGAATCGATTGTATCGCTTAAAATCAATATTGAAATCGATTGTATCGGTTGATTATGATTGATTATATTACAGTTTTCTTGCTCTCGTTTTAGTCTGTCCTTTTTGATTTTGACAATATTTCGACAATTTTGTTCCAGTTATTTAAATTGAAAAATGGTTGATAAAAATCTTATAGTTCGTCATCTTATGGTTCTTATTAAGTGGTTTCCTAAAATGATTTGATTTATTCAAAAAAGAAAGGAAAAAAGGATGGAAATGAATGAGTCGAAAAATTGGATTAGTGTACCAAGTTTCAACTCTTGACTTTCATTCCAAATTTTCTATTTTAAAAAAAGGCATGAAAAAAAAAATGGAGAATGAAGTTATAAAGTGAAGAATGAAGTTACAAAGGATTAGTTCAAATTTATGCAACTCTCATGCAAAGTAAAAGTAAAAAAAAATGTGTCAGCGTTGATTTTAATATTATAAAAATGTGCCAAGCAGGGAACATGGGATATTTTTAAATTAATATGATTTTATCAAAAATGCCTCTAGATATTTCGAATTCATTTATTCCTCAAAAACTTGCGTTTTGTTTCATAATAAAAATAACATTTAAAATTTGGCATTGCTAATACAATTAAATTGAAGTTAATGGATACAGTTTTTCTGATAAAATTCATTTCTGGACACCAACTTCTTTTATCAGTTTTTTGAAATTGAAAAAGTATTTCACAATAAAATCTAAATTTTATTTCAGTATCTAGAAATTTTGAGAATCAGACGACATCTGCATTCTCATCATGGCGGATCACTTCAACTAAAAAAGCGTGAAACATGTCCAAGAATCAGACAACAGATATCACATATCACGTATTTAACATGAAACTTGGGCACGTGATAAATGAACATATGATTTACTGATAGTGCCTATCAAATTAAATTGATAATTAACAAATATTTGAGTTGAACAAATATTTAAGAAAAAATTTTAGATTGAACTATTATCTTGAAACAAATCTAAAAAGGCAATTATTAAACATTATACTAATTAGTAAGAAGCCAAATTAAATATTAAATTAGAAATTAAACCGGTAAACAAATAAATTAAATCTAATAAGCTGTTTTCATAAATTTACAAAAGAATATGGTCAACTAAGGTCAATTAGCTTAATGATGCAATGTTAATTAATTATTTAATTTATATTGGAATGAAAGTAAGTTAATATTTAGGAAAAATATAGGTCGATGGATAAAAAAAAAATATTATACACAGAAAGAATGAAATTAAAGAAAAACAATAAATTCGTGAAGTTTAAAAATTGTTCAAAAGTGATAAGTGACAAGTTTGCATCAAATTTGCTTTAAACAAATCTTGTTTTTATTTGAACCAGGTCAGAATGATGAAACACATTTATCATTAATAGAATGAGCAATAATTTCCTTCATTTTCTGCTCTTTTTTTTCTTCGTATCCTTTAAAAAAATGCAATTCAAAGAATTTAACAAGATATGGTGATATCTTTTGCTGATTAGATACCTCATGTTGACATGGATATAACAGATGACAGAATCCAAATGCACTTGTCCATCTTCTGGATAAAGGAAAGGGGAGTCACTCCATTACATTCTATCCTCGCATTTGGTATTGTATTTAACGAAGGAATGTACGAATAATCACAGATTCATTCAGTACGTACTCCACCAAAGGTTGGTATTTCTCGTTTCCCTCTTTACCGTAATGTAGATGTGAGAAATTGTAAGGATTAAAGTGAAATTCGAATTGTCATTGAAGTGCAAAAAAAATTTGTAAAATATTATGACCATCGAGAGTAATTAACCTACCACTGCTAATGAGAGAATAGGATGAGACAAAATACAATCGCTTACAGTAACAAATACATAACAAAATATCGTTGCTAACCGTTAAAGAATGTTCATTCACTGTCTCTTACAACAAAGAGGAGACAGAAAATCTAAGAAATGTTACAACAACCGAGATTTGGTTAAAATACTTACATTATTAAAAAAAAATAAGTAAAACACAATAGGATACTATTACTTACAGTAAGCAACGCTGATGAATGTACAATGAATACTGTGACCAACATCAGTTTATCAATATCTGTTACTGTAATAATTATTGCCTAATTTATTGCAACATCTCTAATGTTAATTATTATTATCTGTTGTTGAATAATACAATGTTTTTTTTTTTTTGTTCTAATTATTTTTCCAGTAAATTTCTAGTAATTACAGTATTTTTTTGCAGGTGACAGAAAGATAATAGTTTAATTAATAAAATAATGAATAATTTTCCTATTCGATACACTAAGATTATTTTGTCAATGAAAAATGTAGTAGCGCTTCTTTTTCACTAATTACAAAATCATTAGTTATATCTACTCCTCAACATCCAAAATCAGTGCAACGAAATTTCAGTTCTTAATCCTTTTTCTGTACTTTTTATAATGTTTTTTCTTGTTTTAAAAATTACTCCTGCTAATTCTAACAAAATGATCATTGCCTGATACAGTTTGCTGCCAATTTCAAGAACTAAATGCAATGAATGTGAAAACAAACTTCAAGCCGGATGCACGGAAGACGAATGACAAAGAACATTTGTATCATCCTGATGCATTCACTGAAGCTGATATGAAGCAGTTTCGACGTGTCGCAATTATTGCTATTACTTTAAGTACTATAACAATGTTAGGTTCGATTATTTTAATGCCAATATCTTATCAATATGCTCAAAAAGTACAAAGTACAATGCTGAATGATATGGATTTTTGCAAAGTAAGCTTATGTTACTTTTATTTCTACTATTTCAAATTTTCTTCGAAAAAACAGCAATGATCTTTTTTACTACTTATACAATAATTTTTCTCTTAATAGAATTTTTTTAAAGACTCGAAAAAATTTTCGGAAAAAAGCCAAAAACAAATAGTAAAATTTTTTCCTCGCAGGAATTGTTTTAAGATCATTCCAATGATTACAATCACTATTATCATTAACACTCTACAACTTTCATTATTTAATTGTGATTAAAATTGAAGAGCCGTAACAGAGATTTATGGACAAGAATTTGGAGTGTTCTACACGGGACAGAACACAGTAGCGGCATTCGCTTTGTCCGTAGTGCTCAATCGAGAAATGCAAATCATCAGTGGTTTTATAGATATAAAGATGGGTATGAATGATAATTAATTTGTTGCGAATTTTATGAATTTGTTTATAAGAAATTCAAAAATTACTTACAGTGAGAAAAACAACCACATTCAATAAACTATCAAAAATGATAAAAGCAAATGTAAAATTTTGAAAATTTTCAAAATAATTGGATAAACAACTGTCAGTCGAAATTTTGACGAAAATAAATATCACTTATATGTTTGGAAAATGTTGAAAATATTTAAAATAAAATTTCAGCAGTGAAGTTACGAAACCGTACAGGAAACGTTTTTTACAAAGTGTGATAAGGCGGCAACAACCATACCGTAACAATGCATACTATGGTGGTAAACCGAAGATGCCATCCGTGGGTGATGGTTATGATGGAATTTATGATAAACTTCCCGAAAAGAAGATGAAAGAAAAATGCTAGTTGAAATTTAGAATTTATTTAGCGAAAAAATAATCTTGATAGAATTTTTGATTGTTTTTGATTTTTAAAAACTGAATCTTAAATTATTTAAATTTCAGCTTCTCTAATTAACCCTTCATTTATTTACTTCTTTTTGCTTATTTTTTTGAAATTTGATTTTATTGAATTGTTTTTTTTTTTCTTTTGTTGCTGACATGAATTACAAATCACGGTTGTTGTGGAAAAATTCTTTTTTTTAAAAATTTGACGAAATAGTTGATGTCCTAGATATGTTTTTAATTTTCAAATTTAACATTTTTAAAAATAGAAATTTAGTGAATTAAACTGATTGCTTAATTTGGAAATTTATATTTAATGTTTGACAAAGGATTTGAATTGAATATAACAATCTAATTTACATAGTCAGCATGAACATTTTAGGCATCTGTCAAGTAGGAGAACCTGGATTACCTGGTCAACCTGGTATTGATGGCGAAAATGGTCTGGATGGTCAACCTGGACAGGATGGGATTCCTGGAGAGGGTCTATTTTCTTCATCTTATTATTAATAATTCGGAAAAAAAGCTTTGGAAAAAATTTATGGTTATAAATTTATTTATATTCAGGTGCGGAACAAGATTATGCAGCGCAATTAATACCACCGTCAGCATGCGTGAGGGAATGTCCACCAGGACCTGCTGGTCCTCCAGGGCCACCTGGTGAGAAAGGTCTTAGAGGTTATGAAGGTGAAATAGGTGAACCAGGAATTCCAGGAAAATCAGGAGAAGAAGGGATACCAGGAAAACAAGGACCACAAGGTCCACCGGGAATTATAGGTATGTTAAAAGGTTTCTATTATTATTAATTACTAACAGCTATTATTGCTCATCAGAGAATGCCGTCAAATTTTTCAAGAAATTTGAATGTCCGAGTTGGAAATTGAAAGATGCAAATGTGCTATGTGTTGTTGTTGAATTATAGAATGTAAAAAAAAGCATCAAAGTCGTGAGCGAACGCAAATTTTAGGGCGAAGAGGAAATAAAGGAGAGGCAGGAAAACGTCTGCCTGGTTTAGGACTACCTGGACCACCTGGCCGACGCGGAGAAATGGGACCTCCGGGACCTCCGGGGCCACCTGGTGTAAAAGGACGACCTGGCGAGAAAGGTGAAGTGGGTGCACCGGGTGTTGATGGAAATGCAGGTTTGTTTTCGTTCCCATTCAAAACTTTGCTTCATTTAATTAGAAAGAAAAACAGAATCACTTCGTTTCGTTTTTAAAGGCCCATATGGCAAGCCAGGAATACAAGGTGCACCAGGAAAGATTGGCGAACCAGGTGTAAAAGGCATTTGTGATCACTGCCCAAAACCGCGATTGCCGCCCGGCTATTACTTATAACTAATCGAAAATTACTTCAACTATTGTTATTTATTTCATTTTATGAATTAAATATGAAATGATTGATATTTGATATTCAAAGTGTCACTGATTCATTTTCGGCAGGATTAAATATAAATTAATTAAATATATTTATATTAAATGATAAGACAAATAATCTTTTTTTCATCAATTAATCATTTAAAGTATTGTAAGAATTTTTTCTTACGGAATGATATTGTTTCTTTTGAAATAAATTTTCAACCATTTCAAATTTCCATATTTGGAACTTAAACAAATGTTGATTTGCCATTCCTGGTGAAGAATGAAATGAAAAAAATCCTTGGCTTATTTTAAGAGCGAAAAAATGAAGAAATGACGATAAATAAGAGTAAAAGTATGAGGTTGCTAATGGAAAAAAGATTTTGAAATTTTGAGATTAACTTATTGATAAACTATCAGTAAGTTACTCTTTTTAATTACCCTAAGATTACTTGTCGCTGACAAAACTTTTTCTCCTTTTATGTCTTTTTTAAAATTAAGATTAAATTAGTACAACAGACAAAAAATGATGTAAGAAGTGACAGCCAACGAATGAATTGCAATCAACTTAGAGAAGTAATAAAAACAGCAAATCAAATTACGTGGGTATATTTCAAAACCGGTCTTGTTGATTAGAACAAAATAATTCTCAGCAGGTTATTTGATCACTATCATTTATCATTTTCAGGCTTCTGTTCAAAATCATTCTTGTAGTTGCATCATGATGGGAAAACTTTACAAGTATAAAAAAAATCGAAATATGAAATTTAATTTGCAAATGATTTTAAAATTAAAAATCGAAAATTTAAGAAAACAAATTCCAACAATTTTTCCAATCAATAAAGAGATTCAGTATATGGGAAGTGATTTACGAATTTGATCATAGATGTTTTGCTAAATCTTTTTTATTTTCCATTGATGAATTTTTGGCAAAAAGCATTAACTAAATAAAAGAAGTACTAGTAAATAGATTTCAGTTATTAAGTACAAATAGAAATTTAACAAAGAATTCGAAATCATTTCAAACATTAGTAATCGAAGTTGAAACTATTGGCAACAGTGAATATATAAATAGCTTAAAATTTGAAAATAACAAAAATTTGAATTAAAATGCTGAAAAATGTATTGATAGAAGTAAATTTTGCATTTATTGAAGCAACCTGCGAACATTTCATTTTCAAAAATATTTTCGTAATTATTTCAAATAAGAATTCAATAACTGTCAAATGTCACCGATATTACGAGCATAACATCAATATCGGCGCAAAATTATCAATGAAATTAATTTCTTTTTTTATTACCGTAAATAAATTTGCACCATCAATCACTAGTTTTTGCTTACTCTGATACTTCCCAAACTAAATGTAATTTAAGAGACTAAAAGGAATGATTTACATATCCGAGAGGTCTCAAAGCACTGGTATTTCATTGGCTCCAATGTTTTTTTTCTTTTGTCGAAATTTTGTTTTATTTCTTCAAATTCTTTTCCCCAAGGAAAAAAATGAAAAGAATTGAAGATAATATCAGTTCAGGACTTTTTTCTTTTTTTTTGTTCACAGTGAAAAAGGAAAATGATATTTGACAAGCGAAACGGCAAATAATTAGATTTCATTGTTCATTCGACAAGAAAAGAACAAAAATTCTTTTTTCGGTGCTTTTTTTATCCATCATTTCTCGCTAAACACTCAATATGAAATTTCATTTATTCCTCTTTCTCCTTCTTTGCCTTATCATTGCTTTGAATTTTAGCAAAATGCTTCATTTTTAAAGATATAATTAATGAATAGCAAAAAGTACAATTGAATTAGATGACGTGATTAACGAATGATATAATCAATGAAGTAAACATTTCTTTAAGCTTTCCATAATGACAAAATTTGTTATTTGAAATTTGAGAACAAAGAACCGTAGTATAGAGGTATTAGTATCTTATCCAAAATGATCAAATTAAGTCGAAAATATGCAAATACGTAGGCGATACGTAAACATGCTGTCACGTGTACTGTGAATCAGATGATCCGTTGACAAAAAATATTCGGGACTAAATATCCTGGAGATGACCGTCTTATCATCCTTCATCTCAGATACTTATATTTTAAATTTAAATTTCAATTGATCCGCAATTGTCCTCTTGCATCAAACCCTTGTCATTGAATCTTAGTTCGTTATGTTTTGTGATTCTAATTATTCATTAAAAAATTAATTATTTAATTATTCATAAAAAAATATCTAATTATATCTAATTATTCATAGAAGAATTTAGAAATTCCATCTTTTTGAAATTTTTATATTAATTTTGAATTTTCATTTGCAATAAGTCATGGCAAAATTTTGCAATTGTTTGCTCATTTACAATATGTTTTCTAATTTATATTTGTAAATTATTTCTTAATAATTGAAATTAAGGAAAAAATACTTTTTTTAATTAATTAGTTCAAAAATTTTTGTAATAAAAATTATGAGAAAAATTATTGTTAATAAATAAACAAATAATATAATACTATAATAAAATTAATTATCTGTCATATGTTTACAAATAATTCTATCCAAACATCATTACATGTGCTTTTGGAAATGCTATGACTGATTACTATGGATGGAAATAACTCAATACTTCAGTTATATCTATTTTTACAAGTTAAAAAAAGAAAAATTCAAATTATTTCTTTCTTCATAAATTACTCAATTCAAGTATACTATTTATCATTTCTAACAGTATACAAGTTTTAGATTATTTTAGTTCGAATTATTTAAAATTTTTGAATAATAAATAATGCAGACTTGTAGTTGGAAACTTTAACGCACACATTAATGATAAAATGATCAGTACTGCAATCACTGATTACATTGATTTTTCAGCATGAAATTTTTTCCGAATATTTCATGTACTGAAAGCATCAATTGAAATGATAATCATAGAAGTTACAGTGATGCAAGATACCGCTTTCTAACAAATATATCAACGCTGCTCAAAAGGTCAAACAATTCATTTTTGCGCTGTCACATAAAATTAGTATTTAGCAACGACATGCTGAATTAAGTTCAAATAAGCTTATCTTACAGCTTCCTATATCAAATTCAAACTCAATTAGTTAAGTTTTATCGATTAGAAAAAGAACAAGGTTGTCGACTTGTATTGCTGGCATATGAAAATCTATAAGATGGAAAGTGGAAGAAAGAGAAGACGCGGGGGAGAAGATGTAGGGGAGAAGATTGCTGAGAGTAAAGAGGAGGTAGCAGAACGCATTTTACTGTTCTGTTTTTAATTTAGCATTTTGTCGGCTAAACTTTCTGTCATTTCCGGTTGTTTTCCTTCCTTTAAATATTTTTTCTTTCATTTTTGGTAACTTTTATTTTCATATTAATTTTTTACCCACAATGTCTTACCTGTTTGTATCTTATCTATAAGGAAAAAATGAATGAGTGAAAGCAATGGATTTTTATTCTTTTCATGAAATTTAAGTATTGTCGAGTTCAACATGCATTCCCTGAAATCTTTAAAAATTAGATGCAACTCATTGAATATTTTAAATAATTTATTATATGTAAATCTTGTGTTTTGAATAATCCATGTTCGAAAGTATTTTTTTGCGCAGCGAATTTTAATTGCTTACATTTAAGAGCAAATGGAAAGATACGGTAACTATCCATATCAAATGGAAAAGTTCAGGTAAATTACTCATAATAGATGTAAAAATACACGTAGCTACTCATATTAGATGTAAAAATACACGTAACTTCTCATATTAGATGTAAAAATACACGTAACTGCTCATATTAGATGTGAAAATACAC
>JARVGP010001291.1:2157-18818 GCA_029876185.1 Mansonella ozzardi
CCCCAAAAAAAAAAAAAAAAAAAAAAAAAAAAAAAATGAGAACGGATGACCACAGTAAAAGCCAATTTAAGCTACATCCTACAAATATGTTCAATAATACATGTTTGTGAATGTTTCACCCGTCGCAATGCTTCTTCTACGCTTACCCATTCCCGCTGTCGACCAAAACAACTATCTTCCCATTCCTTTAATTCTTCCTTAACCGTCAACAAAAATACCACTGTCCGATGCCGTCTTTCTTCATCCTAAACTTGAAGATGAAAACTTACATCAAATTACAAATACTAAATGAAATTCAGTATATTTTAGCTTTTTTGCAGTTTAAATGCATTGTAAACAAATTAAAATTAAAAATAAGTCCCATTACTGCCTCAATTTCATTAATTCCCTTTTATATTCTAATGTTTAATCTAGATAACCATAAAATGATAGACGTGACTGATTCAAGAATGGAGAAATGCTGCAGCATCTTGCAGAAAAGCAAGTGTGCAAGACTATAAATCTAGTTCGATGACACAGTTACTGATTATACCGTATGAAGGTCTGCTCAAGATGAGCGCAATGTGAGAAACAGAACTTATCTCATCCTTATCCATCTATTTTAATCATTCTGTTATCGCATTTATATGGTCATTGCTTCTCCATTTCGTTTAACAAAAATTTAAAATTTTGAAGAGATATAAATTATTTCGTCAATCTTCAAAATTTTGATTCACAAAAAACTTTAAGCAGTAAGTAGAAACAAGAATAAAATGACACTAACCCTAAACTCCCCCACACGAGCCAAAATTTCTGCTTTAACTCCAGCTTCCTCAAAAACTTCACGTAATGCAGCATCTGATTCATTTTCATCCTTCTCAATACCGCCACCCGGAATAATCCAACGACCATCATCTTTGCCACCCGTAATCAATAAAATTTCCCGACTGCTACCTTCACCACGTGTACATATACCAGCAGCTCGTAAACGAAATCCCTCAGCATCTCGCACTCTCTCTCCATTATTCTTCCGCATTAGCCAAAACAACCGATTGGGTGTTACAGTAAAGTCATCGCTACCGAATACTAAAAAGTGCATAAAAATTTATGCAAAGAAATGTAAGAACAATCTGAAATCAATAGCAATTATAATTTTATCATTATTCATTTTAAAAAAAGAATTATACTTTTCTGTTCAATTACATTTTCTCAGATGAAAATAAAAATTGTCACATCACGCATATAAATTTACGATAAGTTATTTTACTTTAAAAAATATTCAAAAACAAAATATGAAGCAAATTTTTTTTTACTCTTTTAAAAATGAACAAACAATCATAGAATCGTATAAGAATAATGACCACAAAAATGAGCAATACAATAAAATCACTGTAGTAAAGGCGAGTTATTCAATAACTGTAAATTAAAATTGAAATGCTCAGTAATCACAAAATTGGTAATAAAATCTCAAGATTATCTTCTCTACACAAATCCAAAGTTAATTCCAGTATTTACGTAAATTCACTAAAAAGACTATATCTAATGTATATATAATAAGTAATATTTATCATATATATGTATGTCTGAATAAAGTTAAGTAATCGTAGTATGCAAAAATTTTTTTAACTTTACAACTATCTATCTAACAACATGCCAGCCAAATCCATTCCTAATTGTTAGGCTAACCCCTGCAAGTTATAACTCGATGCTTACCATAACAACCCAATTTCACACAGCCCTAACTAAGGCCTTTATGAAAAAATTACCATAGTTAGAGGTCGAGACTCTCGATGCAGGAAGACCAGGTCCTTTGCATGCCATCATAATTTATAGCCTAGAGAAATTGATTAAAACTGCTTCAGATCGATAGAATTGATTTTTCACAGCTATTGCTTACCCTGTATAAATAACAAAAAAGCAAGTATTTTGAATGAATGATTTCTCCTTGAAAGTGTATAAAATAACCCAGTTATTTCGTCCGTACTGTAAAATATATGTAAGACTGAACTTTAACCTCGACTTATTTGGTTAGATGATGACCTTCATCAAATTCGGCGGCTGATTTGCTTTGAGAAAAAAAATGAATCAGTGGTAAAGAAATCCCTTCATCCATTCGTAAAATTAATTATGATTTTAATTAGATCGCAAATCGTATCTGGCGTTGTCGGCATAAGCCTTTAATGACCCTTGTGATCTCATTGGCCATCTGGAAACTTGACCTCGATAATGGCCGGAGACCATATCATCATATGTTTACTTAAATTGTTCTCACTACAATTAGTTCGTCGTTAGATAATGGAAATTTAACAATCACATATCCTTTGGCGATAAATTAAATCACATCTCAGATATAATTATAGAGTTGCAGTCTTTAGAGTCGTTCCTCATAGTTTTCCATTTATGAACAGATCATATATCTTAGTGATTCTTTTTTTCTAAATTTTAAATTTGATATATTAATGCAATTGGCAGCTTTCGTTTTTCTAAGCAGTAATTTTAGCATTTATTTCCTTTTAAGCAATTCCTTCCCTATAGATGTCAATATTTTCTTCCAGCGTTCCAATTAAATTTATATTTAAATTTTGCTAATAAGTTCTCAGTAAATACCAGAATGATATTTAAAAATATTGAAAAAAGCTATTGAAAAATAGCTGTACCAAAGCTCAACCCTTTCCCCATAGGTTTCAGTTCCTCTTCAGAATTGTTTATGTTTAATTAATTTACGAAAAACTTTGTAGTTTTTTTCATTTAAATCAAATTTGAAGTAGAGATAAACAAGAAAAACAATACTACAATAACAACAACCAAAAAATGAGAATCGAAATGATCGCACTAAAAGCAGTTATCCAGTAACTGTTAGTTATAACCGAAATACCAGTCAAACTTAACCATTCACTCATATCACTGCTTATCAATACAGCTTTCATGTAAAATTTTGAAACATCTACGATACGCACCTGAACCCATTTGCCCAAAAGACACTTTTTTGAAGGTATAAGAAAATGTTCGTAGTATTTGTTATGGCCTACATAATGTTGTTGATCAGTTGCCAATTCACAAACAAGAACTCGATGTTTTTCACCGATTCGTTCTTTTTCATATCTTGAATAAGAACGGAAAAGCGTTGACATTTCTGAAGTTCGACGACGGGCCTAAAAAGAATATGGTCCATTCTAATTTTTTAACAGATTTAAAATCCTTGACAATTAATATGTAATCGAATCATCATAAATTGAATCCACAAATAGGAAGCTGAACCTAGTTCCATATAAACAATATTCCTTATTTAAATATATTAGAAGAATTTGTGAACAAAATAAACATAGATTTTAAAAAATGTTAAAAATCCCATCTTACTAAAACAGTCACAACATTTAATCCCAACAAACAAATTTAAAATTAGAGAATTTTGCAAACTGGATGCATTTCCATTTACAATAACAAAATCATTCGTACCCATCACGCATCTATGATAGATTTTCAAAAGGAATGTCATGTACATAGTTCACTGAATTAATCCTTTTGTTTGACTATCTATAATTTCAAATCAGCTATTCATATTCGATTTATTCACAGCAGTATCTCTTTGATTCATCTTATGCTTCTGGCCTTCTCACCGATGCCTATTCCTTACTATTAAAATTCTACTCCCAACAATACATTTCTAAAGAAAGACGTTCAAGCATGTATCAAATTTTGAAGATTCTCGGAAAACGATAAAACATACCTCAATGGTGTCGATTTTCTTCAGACTTGCAGCTGGGGTTCCAATTCTTGGATAAAACTGATTAATGAATAATGAAGGGAAACGGTATTTTCGTACTAATGCCATACTTTCTTCAAAATCACTTGCTGTTTCGGTTGGGTATGCACAAATGAAATCTGTCGCTATATAGATATTGGGAACGCTGCAAAATGCTTTTTATTCAGGAGATTTAAATCATCCATATTTTGCGGACATTCACACTAATAAAATAATGTTTTCGTTAAGATTTTACTGCAAAAATCTCACCTCTTTCAGACTATGAAATTATAACTTGAATTTCTAAAATCAGCTAACTTTTGGATCATAAAATCAACAACTCGGCAGAAATCAGCATAGGTATATTCACGCTTCATATCCGATAATACAGCATCACTTGCCGACTGGACAGGTATATGAAGAAAGGAGTAAACTCTCGGATGATTCAAAATTTCCGAAATTTCCTAAAATTCACAGCATATTTAGTATCATCAAATTAAATTGCAATATCTTGCAATAAATAAAATGTTTAAATTTCGAAAATAAAACTTACTGCAATTCATTTGTCTTATAAATAAGAGATAAGAAAAATTAACCTCAAGGAAATCGAGTATATAAGGCGGATTTGTCATCCCCAATCGTAACATACATCCTTCAGGAATAATTTCTACCAAAGCATTTAGTAGATCTGGCAAAACCTAAAATACAATATTTTTTTTTTAAAACTACAGCGCTGATATATTTCATTGATTATAAAAAAAAGAAAAAATTTTTTAACAATAACGAATTTTTTAACAAAAAAATGAATTTCATTTCCAAAAAATGAAGAACAAATAAAAAAAAAAAACGTCTGTCGCTCCATGCATTCTTTCTATCCTTCGTTAGAATAGAATTATGACAATTGAAAATTCCTGAGAAGAGGCAAAAGAAAGAAAAAGGACATTAAAAGATCTCAAGAAGAAAGAAAAGAATAAGTTTATCTTTTTTATATACGTTTAAATAATAATTAGACAATTGAAATAATGTTAACTAATTAGTGCTGATGTGAAGAAAGTAAGATATGTTCCTCGAGAAAAAGTTATTTGCATTTTTAATACAAGTCACTTGAAAAATTTGCCAAACCACATTATTAAGAAATATTACAGTGGAATAAAAGCATTACGTAATGGAAAAAAAAGGAAGTTCTTTTGTTCTTACACTGTTCATTCTTGTCTTTCAATGTTTCAGTAACGTGAATTACGAGAAATTAAAAATACGGGAAAACAGACCATATCAATGTCACGACCCCAAGCGCCCAAATCTTCAGATGTTAGCCAAAGTTCTTTGCAACCATCAGCAAATGCATTTTGTGCTCGTTTCAGTAAACTATCAAGTGGATAGCTAACAAGGTTTCCACGAGCAGATTTTGTTTTACAGTATGTGCAATGATTCAAACAACCACTACTGATTGCAAGAATCTGTAAATATGAATCACTTTTACATCGCAAAACTGTTATTACTGGTAAATTTTGTTTAAGAAGAGATTGATGTAAGTGATACGAGTTAATTTAATTTAATACATTAATAAAATAAGCCGTTAATTTACTGCTCTCTTGCATAGACAATTTACATTTCACAGATGTCATATGATGCTAAGATACGGTTAAGAATAACTTACAAATAAATTTAATAAGTTCCAAAAAAAAACTATTCCAAATTAATAAAATTAAGCATTCTATTCAGTTTTTAAGATAAGTATTTATAAAACTATTTAACTATTTAAGAACTTTATATTCACTAACTTCTACGAATTTATTTTTTCGTATTTTTGGAAGTAACAAATTGGAATTTGGTTTTCTTCGTGACAAGAAACGAACACAATTTCCTTTCAATGTTTCTTCTACTGCTTGAATTACACACTCAATTTGTTTTACTCCAATTATTGAGATTCCTTCCAAAAATCGCAAATTTGGTTCGGCCTTGAAAGCACTGGATGATACACGTTATATAAATAGAACATTCGAGAAACAGAAAAACCTAACTATGAAATTCTTTTTGAATAAATTATTAAAATCTTTAACCAATATATATTGAAGTTTTCAAGTAATCTGAAGTTTTAAATTAAAAGAAACTTCAAAATTAAGTTGCCTCAGTCATGTCTCATTTATAACAGGGGAAAAAAAAAGTGTTACCTGAGATACGCAACCTGCTACTATAACGAACTTATTTAACTTTTGAGCTTCCTTAATTGTATTTTCCAATTGTGTTTCAGATGGTGTCTTCACGGTACAACTATTTAGTATCCATAGTGATGCATCTTCCTAAGAAAAACTTTATATGTTTAAAATACATGTTAAACAACATTTCAAAAATTTCAATCATAGAATTAGTTGATGATTAGTTAAAGATAAATGAATGAATAAATAATTTATAAGAAACTTTTTTATTGGTCAATTGATGACCAGCTGCTGATAATAAACCAGCCATTTGCTCAGAATCACTTGTGTTATGTGTACAACCCCATGTTCGTATATAGATTTTTTGCGTTCCTGAAAAAAATCCACTTCAAATACGACTACAAGTATTTTAAACGATAATGTAAGATGAAAATTCTTTTAACTATATTAAAGAGATTTTTTGTATTGCTGAAAAAAATAATTTGTAGAAATCTCAATGAAACTAAATAAATTAATTTCTAGACAGCAGACTTTTAATTTATTTAAATATTTTCTGTTGCACAAATTTAAAACTGCAAAATTTTGCTTAAAAATTTTTTAACATAATTTTTGATAAAATTAAGATTCATTGAGATTAATAATTAAAATTAAAAGTGCATAATATACGTGAATTAACATGTCTAGAAAGTGTAGTTACGTGGAAAACATAAGTTATGTAAGTTAAGCAAAATATTGAAATATCATAAAATGACATACCAGGAACAAAACTATCACCATAAAATATCTCATCATTTCCTTTTAAACGTTTTCTCACAGTTACATAATTTCGCTCCACATTAGCTGTTGTTGGAACACGTGTAATAACATCTTCTATATCTTCCATACCTCTACTGTTATAATCATTCAGAAATCCTATAAAATTTGCAGCAAAAATTTCACATACAAAATGATTATTTCACGTGTAGTTACGTGGAAAACATAGATATATTTTGCGATACAACTGTTAAATTTCATGTAAATCCTGAAAGTTTAAATATTTCTCATTTAATTCTATTTCCAAGCAAAAAAGCAAACAAAAATTGTTAAGAAGAATTATATCCGGTTGATGGTTAGTGAATTATTTGTAATCCGTTGCAACTATTCGTTTATCCTTCTCGTTGATAATCCCAATGATCATACTTGCTACTGGAAATAATATACCATATCATTATTCAAAATATAGTTACATAAATTTCCTACGCAACATACAGTTACTTATTAAATTCAATTTCAAGGATATCGATTTCAAAAATATCTTATCTAAGATGAAGAAATGAAATGTTTTAGAGCCAACAAATTTCAAGCTTTCTGAGGTATTTATTATATTTTAGCGATCAATAATAAGCTATCAATAATAATAATAATAGAAGAACAACAAAGAACTATCTGTAAAAACTCGACTAGATGATTATTAAGCAACGATGCAATTATAAACATATGCAAGATGATTTTTAAAAGTAGTTACAGATAAAACAGATAATATTATTAGATTACTCAGTATCAGACTTGCTCTTATCAAAGATAGAATGATACTATCTGATCTGTATAGATATAATAATATAATAATAATAGTTATGAAACATATAAATATCTTCAAATTTGATACGAAAAAATACGTATATTATGACTAAAATATATCAAATAAATCACCGTATTAAATCATTTACAATTTTTGCTGAAATTCAATGAATTATATAATTTTAAATTCGAAAAAAAAAAAAAAAAAAACTGGAAATTATGAGAAAAACATACAATAGAAAACACCGAAGTCTACTAGTGGATGAATTAAATAAAAAGATTTCATAGAAGCTATCGATATTTGTTTTCACAGCGTTCACAGAGAGCTATCATCATAACAGGCAGCGCACTGGATGATAGTACAATAGATTGTTTATGATATGCTATGGTACTATAATTAATGAGTAAAATACCCTGCTAATGATAAATGGCCTAGTATCGATTTACAATGACAATATGGATTTTAATATCTCAACAAAGAAATGATAAACCTATTTGCATCGATGAGCAAATTAATAGAGATTTGAAAGAATAAAATGCCAAAATTGATAACCTTCAAGCAGCATTTATGATATGAGTTGAAGATACGGTTTACAAAAAAAAATCCAGATCTAATGCCACATAAATCCATGGATCGTACAAAAAAAAGAAAAAAAAATTAAATGAAGAAATTCAAACTTCAGACTATTTACTTATGTACGAAATTCAACTGCTCGTTTTAAACAGATCATAGACAGTTGTTTATAGTCATAAATCGTTACTGGTAAAAAGTGATTTAATAAACAAATAGTTCATGTAAGATTAGTTATGAGACTGCTTCAATAATTCTAACAAATTTTAGAAAGAAATTTTAATCTTCTTCTTTATTTCTCACAATTCCAAGAGTAATTTTTCAGAATTTAGGAAATCGAATGTATAAAGGAAGTATCATAGTGCAAAATAAGCGTTTTTAAAAACGTCATTTCCCGTCTGGCATTATCAAAAATAACACGTGGATCGTCACTACCACATCGTAGTACATTGGGTGCCATTACCATTGCTAAATTACACACATCCATTTTTGTATATTTTACTGTTTCTTCTTCAGCTAGTAGCTGCAATATATATTGATTAAAAATCAGTGAACTGCTAATCCAAGTAGAGTAACAATAAAATTGGTTCAAATAACGTAACTGGCAAACATGAATTATATAAATTTTCAAGCTTTAAACTGCAACCAAATTTATTTCAGAAATAAATAAAAAATAAACCTGGAGAAGTTCGAGTAATTTTGCTAATACCAGACGATTCACAGCAGGCAGTAATTCAGGTATGCGACACGCTTCTTCGGGTTGATCGCACACTGCCAAACAACGCAGATAAAAATTATCCGGTAATAGCGGTTCTGGCAGTGAACGTAACCACAGTTTTAACAATGCTGCTGGCACATGAGCATCACGTACAACAGGAATAAGACCTCGATCAAGCCGCAATCTTGCTAAAATTTAAAAAGAAATGGCAGTGGATGAGTTGATTTTGGCATGCTCTCGACCATATTTTTTCATCGCTGCAGTTTATTTACATGTCATAATTAATTTTCAATGATGAAAAATAAAATCTTAATTAAAAAGATCTGAAATTTTTAAGAACATGAAAATTTAACGATTTTAAAATTGCCCTTACAGACAATCTTTCTTGTTTCCGAAAAAAATATAATATGACATCAACTCAAAAGACAGTAATCAGTACTCCATTCAAATCATTCGTTAAAATATTATTCAATTCACACACTGATCAAATGTATATGTACTGCAATTTTTACCTGTATGGACATGATCCGGATCAGCTGGTACACGGAAAATACCTTCGGTGTGCTGTCCATCTGCTGATAATATCAAATCTATTAATGTTGTTTCGAGCCAAGGCAAAATTCTGAAAACAACAATAATAAATTTGGGCCAAGAAATCAATTATGAAGGATAGTTATAATTAAGATGCACTCAAGATAATCCGTGCCATGCCAAAGCTAAGAGTACACCGATATCACTTATCAAAAAGCGAATGATGGAAACCATGTAAGATGATGATAACAAAAATCATTAAAAAAAAACTAAGCTGTAAAGTAAACTAAATTATTTGAAGGTTTTTGGAAACCAATCAACATCACAAACCAAAAATAACACAGTCCCAAAAGATTAACAAATAGCACGGAAAACATACTTCTGCACCACAATTCTGTCATTTGTTTTTCTCAAATTTAAAGTAAGAAGTAACTGTCACTATACAATGTTCATCATCCTCACTTCCCTTCTATCTCTTCATCTCCTTTCCTCCTTTTCTTTCCGTGTTGTATATTTCAATTTAATACGATGTTTAAAAGGTGAGCAGCAAGCGAATCTCTTAAACTTGTTATTTTCTTAAAATATTCAGTGCTGAGATATTCGATTAACTAAACGATGCAAATAATTCAAAACATAAACAAAGCTACACAATCAAGACGAACCTTTCTGGATATTTTTCGGCCTGCATTTCCATCAAATCGTCCAGCGGAGTGCAAAACTGTGGTGGGTTGAAAATATGTACACGAGATTCCTGAATCAGACTAAGTGACGGTTTTGGCCGTGTAGCCGACAAACGTACAAGACGTCTGCTGCATTGAATGGCATAATGCGAGACGGGTACCTGAATTAAATCAAAATTAAATCAAAACGCCACTGTTATTTCATTTTAGCAAAAGCAAAGTAGTAACGGATGACACTCCGTAAAAAACAAAAATTCTCCATCCATTGTTCTCCGGTTCCCTCTCCTCTTTTCACCGTTTCCTCAACTTAAAATCATTCGTTATTCACTAAATCTCTTCAACTATCGCATTTTTGAATACTGACGAAGTCCGTATTTAATTTAAGATATGATACCTCGGGTGTATCCAATAACTGATCAGAATTTGCTTCAATAAATTCAGTTAATTTCTGAGTTATTTCTGGATTTGAAGGTGAGAAAAAAGATAAAAATATAGCAAGTAATTCCCATCCTCTTCGTATTGAATCAAATCTTTCGTTGCCTGTCAACTGCTTCATAATTTGACAAAAAAGTTCATCGGCTAGACATTCCTTTGCAATGCCCCATTCACATAATGTTAAAGCCAGCTAAAACAACCAAAAGAAATGCTTAATGTGCTATTAAATACAGTTTCTGAAAAAGAGGAAGCATATCTATCTTTCCAAAAGTTAAAAAGTATTAAAAATTCAAAAACAATAATTTGAAAAAATGAACAGTAAAGTTAGACGATTAGCAATTTCAAATTTGTTTAAACTGAAACTATATGGCCAAACCAAATTTTACGCCTAACTATCTGACATATAATAAGAAATCAAGACATAAAGCTCTGTTATATACCTGTTTCCAATTCTCATATCTTTATTTTTGCCGGATCAATTGTCCTAAACCTATGAATTTTGTAAAATCCTCAATATTTTCACCTGATCATTAGACGTTTTACTTTTTCGATCACCCATATAGCATTGAATAAGTTTAAACATATTTGGTGCCTCTTTTTTCACATGCTTATCATCCATATTACCGGAAACAGGCTGTTTGATGGATTCTTTAGTCCAGCAATCTGATATTCCAAGAGTAGCGTCATTAAATTCACGAACTTTTGGATTCGCTGTTGAATTGTGATATTTTTTCAACGTTGTACCATCATCAAGTGGAAGACGATTGTTACTCACTGTGAGTGATGAACTGGAACTATCAATTGAAGACTGAACAATTGAGGGCATAGCATTACTTGAATTAGATGATGCTGTACGAGTCGACATTGCTGCAAAAGAAAAATGGGGAATTTTAAATTAAAAATAAAGAAAAAAATAATTAATATTCATATCCTAAAAACAATCAATTATTTTTCAACAACAAACAACAGTGGGAGACATCTTTAGAGCACCGAAAATTTGCAAAATACTTAAATTTTGAGATAAACAACATATAATAAACATTTACAGTCTCATTTCAGTCATTTCTGTTATTTATAACTCCAACTCTTCTACTCTAATTTTACTTGATATTTACCAATTTGTGGGCGGTGCAGTGGTGATAAATGACTCTCAAAAGAATCATCGCGAGGAATGTACGAAGGAACTGGCATAGCAGGAACATTTCGCGGTAAGCATTCCCGATTTGAGTATATGCGCATATCCTGCAATAAAGCTAGACGCTGAGAATATTATCCTATCTTATTATTGTCTGTTATGAAAGAAATACCTGCTATCCTCGGATTATTCGTGCTTGAAGAAGTTTAAACAATAATCATATAAGCTAAAAAATCTTTTAGGATATAAAGAGAATAATGCTTATTTGAAGAGCATTAAATTATAAGAAAAAGAATTAGAGTATACCATTTACTTTGAAAATAGACTGACAGAGAGCTATAAAAATCTGCACAGTTCTTATCCATTAATCCTTCTATTTCTTCGTTTGTTTTAAATGAAATTAGAATAAACTCTCCGTCTATCTCTCCATACCTTTCATTATTTGCAAAAACAGCAAAGTGGTAAATGAGAAAGGGAATGATACAAAAACATTTAACAATCCAGTGCTTTGACGATCATTTTATTATAACTGCTGAATCAATGCTGAATAACAGCAGCTAATTTGTATTTGTCAATAAAACTTTTGCTATAATAGACGAAATGGTATTATATGATCCCAACAAAATTAAAGATGACTCATTCAAGGAAATGCAATATTTCACATATGTATGTGTATACAATACTCCCAAAAACATTACATTTTTTCCTGTATATCAAAAATGTAATTTCCTAGTATTTGCTTGACTGAATTTTTTTTGCAGTTCTAATGATGGTTTACAGGTCTGAAGTTGAACCAGGTATTTTTTTCAAAACTTTTTTCTAATTATTCTTTATTAGTAGTTCTATTTGAACGGCAAAAAACTTACAAAGTTAAAGAGCTAAGCCTTCATCAATATACTAATGTGGAATTGGTTAATTAAAAAACAAAAAAAGTACTACAGTCAGGATTTTAAGAAGGACTTTGCATTTCAAATTGCCAAGTTTGAGTTTTTATTCCAATATTATTTGCTGAATAAATAGTGGAATGTTTAGTTTTTCGAAATGTTAAGTTACGATATCATTTTGATTAGCAAAATATCCAAGCTTTATATACAAGCTTTCTCTGTCTGCTGCTCCGCAAAAAGCAATTCCGTTTTATGAAATACTTCTTTGAAAAGCAATGACACCATAAACAGAATTACTGTCAATCCATTTAATTAAATGTTTACCTGAACAGTACTAACTAGTGGTCCAATATAATCAGGTGAAACTTGAGTCGAAGATGATTCTTTATATGTCTTTCTCGACATGGATGTATGTGGTGAATTGAATCTCCTTGTTGTTACAATTCCTGTTTCAGGAGAGATATTCTAAAATAGAAATGCCACCAAGAAATCTAATGAAACTGTTAATTAGATCTAAACCGAAAATGAAGTAAAAATGATATAAATCACATAAAAAATGATCAACTCATAACAGAATCCTAGATGTATAGTATACTTCTCTTAATCAACTGTGATAAGAATCTGTAAATTTAAATGAAGTTCGAGGTTTTTAACATTCAAATAGCGCTAACCTGGGCAAAGACTGCACGGGATAAACTACGACTACTACCGGATCTCCTTTCTTCTTTTGGTGACGTCTGCGTTTCACAATTTCGTTTAGTTGTCATCGTTCTTTCAGGCACTGAACCATCATCACGTTCCAAATTAGAATGAAGTTCGGTATTTTCCTTGAGCGTCTAAAGAAACACAGAGAAGTAATAAATGAAAGTTTACATAAACACAGCGTTGAAAAATACTAAAATGGGAATTAGGTTCACTACAAGGCAAGGTAAGGTGATTATAACGTTTTAATGCAATTATAAAAAACCTACAAAAATTCAAAATTGAAAATTTGTGTGATTCATTGCTCGTAATCTGATATCAAAGGGCATTAACTCATGATCGTTACAGATATATGTGCAGTTTTTTCAATCTCAATATTTCCACTCCACTCCCACATAATAATTCTGAATTATCATATATCTCAATACAATAACACTATCGTGTCAGACAGATTCCTTTAGTACCGCAACTGTTTACCTGAAGTTTTGCAAGCGGTATAATATCACAATTTATAGGTTTCTGCCATACCGTCTGCATTGTGGTAGCATTATAATAGTAAAACCGTTGAGAATTTGTATCAAATAATTCCCACCATTGATTACTGGCAGTTTTCTTCCTAAGAAAATCAAGCATTTCGAATAGCCAATGGAAACCATTGAGGTTTATTAGTAAAAAAAAATATCTGCATGATCTGTGTGTATTAACCATACTTAAATTAGTGTCTTATAGTTAAATTTCTTTCTATTCAATATACTGTAAATCTATTTTCGTCAGTAAATGAAATTCATTCAAATCAAACAAATAAACACGAAAGAAAAGAAAAAGAAAAAAAAAACAGGAATGTTTATGAATGATTTGCTACGAATCGTTTCTGAAATTTGCAAATGGTAAAAAAAAAAAACTAACACTGGTACACCAGCTGGTGGTTCCCAAGCACATTGACCCGTTCGTAAATTTGCATACATATACTGTCGAGTCTGTGGTTCTACAATTTCCACCCATTCCACTCTGCAATTGACAATATTGTATGGAATACTAATTGTATCATTAAAAAATGCTATTTTTTTTTCACCTTTTTTATTTATTTGCAATTATTTGTTTAAACTAAAAATTATCTAGAATTTCCTAATAAATAGGAGCATAATCAACTTTTCATGGTAATTTTAAAAAGTTGAAAAATTAAAGCAAAAAAAATTAATGGCATATGAAAATCTTCCTAAATTTGCTTGTATGTAAAAATAAACTATAAAAAGCAGAAAATTTTTGCAAGAAAATTAGCTTCTAAATGAAAAAAAAAAAAAATTGATAAAAATGTGTTTGATAAATAGAAGTATGATAAAGGATGTGAATTAATGACAAATAATTGTAATAATAATACTTTATTCCTGAAGAGCAATGCAATTCACTTCCATTTCGTTTCTCATCCATACTTCTAACGCTTATCACTTTGAGTAGATGTAAATAATTGCTGGCTTGTTACCATCGTTACTGAAAATTTGTTCCATTATATTTTTGACGAGAGCAAAATAGGAGAAATGAAAGAAGAAAGGTAATATGCAACATAAATTACGAGAAAAATCTTACGTAAATGACGTGGAATTTTTCCACTCCTATAATACGACTTTAATTTGTACTTTCTTTAAACGAATAATACGTAAGATGCAACTAGTATCACGTCAAGACGAACGCTTGAAATAACATTAATATCGAAGCTAAAATTAAAGTAGTGAAAGTGTGCGGCCAACGTGAAATCCTAACACTGATAATTTTTCTGGTTTAATTGCTAAGACCAAAAATCATAAGCAATTGATTACGATGGGGACGCTGTGACTGCAATGTGGTTAAAATCAATGCATAAATTTAAATAAATTTCATTCCATTCAATTTCCTATGAAATATTTTATAGATATACAACATTTGCAAGTGTTACTTTAATAACTTGAATACATCCTAATTTAATTTGATTCAGTTTAATTTCTTAAATTTAATTCTATCCAATTTAACTTCATTCAATTTTAATCTGATCAAATTTCATTGAGCTTTTTTTTTTTCATCTAATCTAGTGCAATTTTAAATACCCTGAAGTAGATATTTATCTGTAATTTATTCATAATTAGAAATAAAACTTATTAAAAATGGGAAATTAGATCACAAAGCAAACAAAAAGGATAATTTTAACGTATAATTAACCGTTTAAATACATAATCCTTCGTTTATTAATTGTTAAATTAAGAAATTTAAGATCTTCGTTAATTATTAAATTAGGAAATTTAAGATCTTCGTTAATTGTTAAATTAATAAAAATTTCTTACATTGCAATTAATTCAAGTAATTAAAAAATTTGAAAATGATTAAAATCCTCTAACAATTTTGGTCATGAAATTTTTCTAGTAATTTAAATAAATTTTAAATTTTTATGAAAAAATAACCGAATGATACTTGCAAGAATAATGCTTTGAATTAATGAATTCATAAAAATTAATTAATACTTTCAAGTTTCTTTAGGAGTTGAAAATTTTTTTTTTTTTTAATCTGTTATTTATAATTAATACTTTTCATTGTTGTAATATTTACAAAAATTATCATCCAAAGGAATTTTTTTTTATTTTGCAAGATTTTTTAATATACAATTCAATTTGCTATCTTATTAATAATTATTTTAATTGAGAATGATTGTGAAGAAAATTTTTAGTATAATGAAATGATAAGTACGAGATTTGTTGATATCTCACATTATCAGGAATTGTTGTAACAGCAAAGATTGAATAATCATTGATAAGATTGCAATAAATGATAACAGTGATTACTAATAGCAATCATTATGATAGCGAGAATTATTACAACGGAAAGCTGATCAATCAATTCATTCAATCATAACAGTGATTGAATGAACAAATATTAAACATAACAATCTATTTGAAATACCTGTGAGAGAGAGAGAGAAGGAGAGGGAGAGGGAGAGAGAGGGAAAGAGAGAGGAAGAGAGAGAGATATCTTCTCTTCTTTATTTTAAAGAATAAAGAGAAAAACAATTTCTTTCTTGGAAAATAATAAAATGAAAATGTTGTTGGAAAGAGAGAAAAAAAAAGCGAGAGGAAATGATATCAAAATAATGAAATGTTTTTTACAGTGATAACAATAATTGTAAAATATAACGAACAGTAGAACGCTAATTAATTAATTTATATTAATCATAACACTCACATTCTACCTTCTACATTCTACCTTCTACTTTCTACCTTCGACCTTCTACTTTCGACCTTCTTCTACCTTCGACCTTCTATTTCGACCTTCTATCTTCAACTTTCTACCTTCGACCTTCTCCTACCTTCGATACCTTCGACCTTTTCTACCATCGACCTCTTCTACCTTGACCTTCTTCTACCTTAGACCTTCTACCTTCGACCTTCTATCTTCAACTTTCTACCTTCGACCTTCTCCTACCTTCGATACCTTCGACCTTTTCTACCATCGACCTCTTCTACCTTGACCTTCTTCTACCTTAGACCTTCTACCTTCGACCTTCTATCTTCAACTTTCTACCTTCGACCTTCTCCTACCTTCGATACCT
>JARVGP010001292.1:0-18010 GCA_029876185.1 Mansonella ozzardi
ATATTTGCGAAAGCTCCTTGAAACATTTCATTAAATTATAAAAAAAAAAAAAAAAGAAAAACTAAAAGCTACAGAATTGCTGATGTTGCATACAGGAACAGAACAGTCGAAGTTTCGAATTCACTCATTAAATAACACAGAACTTTCACTGTCCACTTGGTCAAATCATAAGTAGAACCTACCTCTTGCAGTTTCCTTTGCAATTTCTCATTATTTGTAATTATAAGGAATTGTGCTTCAAGATCTCGATGTAAAGAGCGGTGTCCTATAAATTTTACATAGAAATATCGACTACAAAAACTTGTCACGAAAGCTTCGTTTCGAAACTTTTCTTAAAGATTTTTTAGATTTCTGCCAAATAGAGTTCACATTTTTTTAAACAATTATGAAAAAGTAAAAGTTAAAATACTCGAATTTAAATTTTTCATGTCTAACCAAAAAATTTCATTTACCGAAAAGATCTGCCGCGAAACTTTCTGCTTAGTTCAAAGAAAAAAAAACTGTTGGATAACTAGGAAACTAGCGATGACCGAAAACACATATATGTTGTAAAGCTCTAATATTCTCACAATAGTACTCAAACAATCAAACTCAGCCCTAGATATTCAAAATTAGATTTCGTAATTATTGAAGCAGAAAACATACCGAAATTCGAGGAGCCAATCATAGTAGCCGAAATAGATGACTGCTTTGAATCAATCCATAGGCCTTTCGCATGATAAGACCATCCCGGCCTATTGTATTCAAACAGTCGGATAGCCGGACCAGCTACTTTATAGAAAAGATGTGATATATAAACGTACATTAGCGGTATAAAACCAAACAAACCGGATGCTTGATAAAATCCATTTGCCTAAACTTAAAAAAATATATTGCTAGAGAAGAAAAATAAAATGAAGAAGATGCTAAAGAAACGGGTCAAGTAACTCCTAACTTGTGGTGAAGCATAAATGATATCCATTTCGGCGTCGTCCTGACTTGATAGCAGATCAGTGTAACAATCAGTGAAATTAAAATAGCCCGATGACATTGCCAACGATAACTGACAGTTCTGAAAGAACAGTTAAGTATTGAAGATCTTATAGTAAGCCAATCTATGTATTTCAAAAACAAGTTAAGTAAAAAAATGGAAGCAGAAAAACTCGACTTCTACACTAAAGCTGCCAAAAATCGGATTTAAGAACCTGCATAGACAGCAAATTTTTTAGAAACTCGAATTCCTGATTGATCGACACGATGCCCATTTGTACCAACGGATATATTCGTGTGCCAGCAGGCAAACTGCTTCTTGGATCAAAAGCTTTGGCAAATGAATTCAGCGTTGACATAACTCGACTGTACAGCATACTTTTATATGCCTCGATAGATCCTGAAATATACAATAAACGAGACGTGGAATCAAACATGATAATAGCCTGCAAAAAAGGGAAAAAACTGAGGCATATAAACTAATTAGTATGACTAATTACTACAACAAAAAATTTAAAAGGGAGTCATTTTCTGATTCTAAAAAATGCGATAAAACTGTGGAACCTCAGTAACCTCTTCAGAAAAAAAGTAGTTTTTGAGCTACTGCACTAGATGGAAGATGTAGTATGATTTCAGCGATTACTTTAGCTTTTCTGATATAATTGAGCCACAAAACCTTGATAAATGATACATATCTATGGATAAGTTACTTTATTTCGATGTGATTGTACTAATACTGCAAGAACTAAATGGAACCTTCGAAAGGATGAATATCGCATTCATTCGCTAAGCTAGTGGTTCCTTGCATATTCAACATGAATGAGCACGATCCAACAGCTTCAACCAAAGAATCAACAAAATCTGCAAGCTGTGGACAATTCTCGATGAGTATATATCTATCCAATCGATTTGTGAAATAAATTTCCGATAAATTAGCCCTGAAAATCTAATTTCAATTTAAAACTTTATAGCAAAAGTGATCAAAAACTGTCTAAAACATTGCAGAATGGCATAGAACATACTATCCATAGAAAAAAAGTAAAGAAGTATCAGAAGTTTTCGAATAACTCTTTCCATGATAGTATAAATAACTATTTTCTCCCAGTATTTCTAGCAGTCTTCGGTTTTTTCGCAAAATTTAATCAGAGTAGATACTAAAATCTGATTAACATTATAATAAGTTTTCATGTTGAACTTTCATACTGATAATGTCACAAAATATGATTTCAATTTTTTAAACGTGTTATTATTCCCTTAGCATCTGAATTTATCCGTCATTGTCAGACACTAATATAAACTCTAAAGTAAAGCAGTTTAATCCAAATTTACCCAGTAATGATGATGTGATTGTCGAACACCAAAAGTTTCATATGTTGCAAGCCGATCACTTCGTTCACTCTTTCAGATAGTAGCATTTTCTTCAGACCACGTAAGTATGGTGTATGGAATAAATACACTGACGCACGTGGCATTAACCTTTTAAAATTCCGAGATTAGACCAACTAGTTTCATAGACGATATATCAAGTACAGGATAAGTACAAATGTTACCAAGAAATCTTAGTTATTTTTAGAAAAAAGATGCCATAATAATAAAAAAATTCGTTAATAAATTAACGTCAAGATATTTCTGAAACTGTATCCTTAAATAATGTATAGCATGGCGAATAACTTAGCAATGCGGATATCGAAGAACTCATTGATACTGTAGTGTATAAGACTCAACTTTTCTCTCAAACTTGAATATCAGAATACTTCTCTACCTTTTTAATAGTTGAATTGAGCTGTTTTCTGCTCCACCACGTGTACTCCTCAGACAATCCAAAAGGATATTCACTTTTAAATTTGAATTCATTTCCAATGCTTTCTTCAATTCTTCCACCTACAAAAGTCAAGGAAAAAAATTTGAATTCAAACAGATCACTGATATCTCATCTCACCAAGATATCAATAAGTCTTTAAGGACAAAATCTTTTCAGATTCTTGGATCAATTGCTAATTGCTTGCATAAATCTCGACTGCTATGTGCTTTACCAAAAAAAATCTTTAAAAAAAAGTACCAAATGTTTTGGAAGTACAATACAATTAAATATGAAATGAATCTTAATGCTTTTAAATAGCTAATAAAAATCATGAAAAAAATATAATTACACATACCAAAGTTTCTTCATAACTGCCACTGCCCAAATACAAAGCTGAGAAGACAATTCTTTCTTTAGCTTCTCGAATCAAGCACTTAAAAAACGAAATTATTATATAACTGCGAATAAATCTATTAAATGATTAATTAATTCCACAATTTGATGTCAAAAAAGATTTCCAAGTTCAAATTTTCACAAAGACAAAAATAAGATTTTAATGTGGAATAAATTCTAAAACTTTGATTTTCTAAATAAAATTTGAAGTGTTTAATTTAAAAATCAAACATCAAACCAATAATTTTTCGTAAAATTCTGTTGGATTTTTAATTATTTTTATCTTTTCTGGATCAACTTCAACATAAGGAGCATTTTGAGGAAGCCATTCAAGTGTATCGTAATTTGTTTTATCCAATAAATTTACCTCAATCTCCCCCATCTCCTAAAAAACATGCAAAATGAAACAATACGTGAAACCTTGCTTATGTACGAATGAGCAAACAATACAGGAAAAAAGCACTGCTCATAGTAGATGTAAGTAATACGTGTAACCTATAATAAGTAAATAATAAATGAGTTATTAAAATGATTAACCATTCACTATGCGAATCATCATATACTCTATTACTGGCGTGTAGAAGACATACATTGTAAACAACGGCACTAATCAAGAATATCAATATTTTAAAAGCCTACGTGAAAGCCAATAATATCAATATTTCAAAAACCTTCCCAAATTAAGTTTCAGATATTGAGTATTTTCTCACGTTATGTTGATTTTCTCACGTTATATTGAGTGTTTTCTCAGTCACGTCCTTTAGAATTTGAAAAAACAACTATGAAAAAAAAAACGTCTTACGTTATGACCTTACGTTTTCATACATGATAGACAGACAGACCGCATCGAAAATTTTCATCCCATTACGTATGCTTAATTTTTCATTACCAAATAGCGCTTAGGCTTAATTCTTCATTACCAAATGGTGCTTAGGCTTAGTTTTTCATTATCAAATGGTACTTAGGCTTAATTTTTCATTACCAAATGGTACTTAGGCTTAATTTTTCATTACCAAATGGCACTTAGGCTTAATTTTTCATTACCAAATACTGTTTAGTTCGGTAGTTTCTGCTTTTTTTTTTTCAAGTTCACGTTTTATTCTTGTTTATAAGCCTTTTTTTTTCTAACGCTTTTTTTTGATTCACTGTTATGTTAAATTGATCTGGTTTTTTACACCTGTTAGGCCTTTGTTGTGTAATTTTAGCCTTATTAATTAAAGTTTAATTAGTTAACTCTCTTCACAATGTTTTGCTATATTTGATAAGAATGAGCAATTCCGTTTTCAGTATTTGTTTTTATTGAACAATTAATTGAGTCAAATCAACAACAATTAATTTCGAAAATCGTTCAATGACATAAATTACCATCATTTAATGAAACATATACGCGTACAAAATTACTCATTAACTTAATTATTGATCTGCCTGATTATGCTTACTAAATTTCTGTCATTTGATCGTTCTCGATCTTCAACATGTTTCATTAATTTTTGCTAATTAGGCAAAAAGCCTAATTAGTTTTTGCCTAATATCGTAAATTGGGCTACGATTTATATTTAAAATTACTTTTTAAAATTAATTTTTAGAAAAAATTAAACGGTTATTTTAATAAATGAAATTACACTCATTTTGCTAAAAGTTTGTTTAACTTTTCTCGTGTAATTGTTTCAGGACAATTTGAAATAATCGATTGATCATTTCAATTAGGCAACAAGTATTGGAAGTATGAGTGATGCTGACTTTAGTGATGGAGAGGTGAAATATATATTTATTACTTTTTCTCGTACAACTAATCAGAAATTAGAAATTCTATTATTATTGCGAGTTTTGTTTCGAAGAACTTAAAATCTATAAAAATATATTAGATTTTATAAATAAGAATATTTGATATTCTTAAATTATATATTTTATCCGATAAAAATAGGCGTAATTAATTCTTGTTAATTTTCAACTTAGGAGAGTAATTAATTCTTGTTAATTATTGTGCGAATATACTGATTGTTTTAGGATGATATTGCAACAAATTCAACAGTAACAAAGGATAATAAACGAAATGCTCGTGCGCAGCATAATGCTTTAGAAAGACGTCGTCGTGATAATATCAAGGATATGTACGGTGCTTTAAAGGATGCTATTCCTGGAATGCGTAATGAAAGAGTATATTTCAATCTTTTTGCTTTTCTTATTCACATCTTTTTTTTTTTAGAAGAACATAGCGTATTTATCTCTTATTAAGATGGGAAATTTTGAAATTATGCAAAAAATTTTTTAAGAATAATCATTTTATGTTAAAAAAAATGTCATATTGCATTTCCTATACAAAGACATCAATGTACTGATATAAATTTTTGCATTGTATTAATGATGAATTCATCGTGTAGTCTTTTACTGTTACATTTTTATTTGTATTTTTATTTACAATACTTAATTTATAGGCTTCACGAGCTGCTGTTCTAAAGAAGTCAATCGATTTAATAACTTCGAAGCAAGCTGATTTGGAAAGAATTTTAGCGGAAAATCAAAAATTGGAACAAGAAAATGATGCGTTAGAGCATGAAATTGAACGACTGAAACAAACAGCGGGAAGTAAAATTACTGAAACGGTATATTAGTTTCTTTTTAACAGCTACCTTGTTACTATAAATCATAAATAACCGCAAGATTAAGAAGAATGGTTTCAAAATTACCATGCATATGCGCCATCATCGGAAGATATATTGTAGTGAACGATTAGACAGTCTTGGTGCTACTCTTTGTCGCAGTTCTCATCTTTCATGAAGAATATTTACTAATTCTGAAGTATTGTGGCAATTGCTAAATTTGGTACAGTGCATCATCTGTCCATGAAATATTTCGAGAATGATCGCTGTTGTCAAGTTTCAATTTCAAATAGTTCCAACTGGAAATCTTGGAGTTTCTATTATTAAATTTCCTTCTCTATATCCCTGATTTACCAATAAATCTAAATATAAATTTAATAAAGGAACTTTAAGTTCCCTCACAATTTCAAAATAGCTAATTCCTCTTATTGTCATCGCTGTATTTGAGTAATTAGGTGCCGGATGATACAAATCGACGGACAAACAAAGATATGCTAGGGAACGATGCGATATCCGGAAGTAACCCTTCCCATTTGAGTGCATGCCCCACTCTTTCAAATCGTAAACGTCCTGCTCCAACTGATGATCAAAGTGCCGCTCCAAGAAACACCTAAATTTATCCTTCTATTAGTCTTATGTTTAATGCAATGTTTAATATGTTCTTACCACGTCTTAAAGGCATTTATTTAGTATCACTATAATACTTGCTCGTGAAGTTCAGTTTAGGAGTAATTGGTAGCTAGTTGAAAAGTTTTTTGAAAGCACGAAAACTTATTAATGCCACGCTCATTAGATAGAACTCTTCTCTATCAATCCTTTGAGAATTCGCTTTCTTATATTTGATATTCCAATTGAAGTAATTCATTCATACAAGATGTTTGAGAGAAATTTTGCCATGTATGTATTTACAACTATCATTCCACCCACCATCACTGCTGAGTTTAGATTACTTTGGAAATATTTTATGCTTTTTTTTTATGCTTAGAATATCAGATATCTTTCATTGTTGATCAGTTAGAAGGGTAAGTACAGAATAAACGCATTTCTTTTTTGATTATGTATGAACTCTCTTGAAACATTTCAATTGGGCATCCATGTCATTCATGTATGTAACGGACATGGAAGGAGCTTAAAATACATATGGTGTATGATGTATCTTTGCGGCTGAAATTATAGTATAGAAAAACACAAGAAATATTAAAAAAAAATTCTTATTGACAATTAAAAACCGAATTTCAAGTACTTAATGATAAATTAAAAAATAACTTCGGATAATAGTAATATGCTAAACAATAAATGACAACCATGAATAACATTATTAGAAGTACAAAAGCAGAAGTTTCACCAATGTTTTCTAAGAATTTCACCAATGACCCTTTTCTGACCTTTGGTCCTCCATGCAGACATCGACTTCCATTATCCCTTGAGCTTTTCAAAGCGAAAATGTAAGACCTATACGATTCAATAAAAATATTTTGTAAAAGAAATAGATTTGATTAGTTCTTAACAGAAACATTTAATTTAAAAAAGCAATTAAAATTGTCCTTCAGCAAAGTAAGGAGTTTAAATAGAGTTAAGTTCGCCAAATTCACCACTGTTGGCTTGCTAATTCAATTACTAGCGTCTTGAAATGACGACTGATATGCTTTAATTAATCGATGGCCAAGAGTTACACAAATACCTGTTCCTCTCACTTGAGTCGAAATTAGAATTTGCATATAAAGAAAACAGACAGACAAACTAATTTCTAAACTACAGATTCAAGAATTTTGGTCAACATGAGAAAATCATTATTCTGAAGAATCTTTCTGCAATGAAGAGGAAAAAGATAGAAATTTAAAAAGCCTAAACAAAACCATTAAAAACATTTGAAAAGTCTGAAAAAAGAAATTTGAAATTGCACAAAACAAATGAATGTTTAGGTCGGTTTTTCTGCCCTGAAACGATTATTTCAAATGACAAGTAAACCAAAAAATAGAGAGCTGAATGATTATCAATTAAAGTGATAGAAGGAAAATGATACCATTTAAAATAATAGAAGAAGAATGATTATCATTTAAAGTAATAGAAGGAGAACGATTATCATTTAGAGTAAGGAAAACGATCTTCATCAACGAAATCCACCACGTGCATTATTCTGTGCCTGTTGATTACGACGCATCTGTTCGTCGTTGATAACTTTATCAATCATCATACGACCGTTACGTATGCAATCTACGTCTCCGGTTAAACTGAAACCAAACAAATGATGGTAATATCAGAGATGCAAGTGCAGAACATACTTCAACTGTTTTTACTATTATTATGTTTCTTTGTTACAAACAAATATTTCCCTTCCTTCCACTTTCTTTTTAATCATTAGAGGTAACATGCATTTCAGTTTGTGATTGCTAAACGTTACAATTCCTATTATTCTCATTATTCTATTATTCTATTAAATTTCTATTTTTTCAATTCCTATTACTCCTTTATTACTAACTCAAGAAACTCTTCTTTTTTATTACCCCAAACAATAAGTCCCAAGAGTAAGCAAACCGTCAAGTATAAAATATGCATTATTTGTCTAGCAATAAATCTCTATAGTAATAAATTATAATGTTGAATGCTCAGACAACATCGCTGCATAAATATTCAGAGCCAAACTGAAATTACAACTCTATTTTTAAATTCACGCAATTCTTTATTTTTTATGACAATCAATGCTTTAAAAAGCAATAAGAATCAAAAAAAAAAATATTCCCATGTTACAGTTATCCTAGGTATGTGATAAATTTACCATTTCCCTCACTAATAATACAGTTATCATCCAATACTAACCACAGTAGTTTGTTTTTAATTCATCTCACAGCTGAGCCAATGCTAATGAAACATCGAATTTTTATTTTTTCACGTCTGCATGAGAAGAAATATTATCTATACCATCTTGACTATTGTCATTGACATAAAATGTCGAGTTCTATCTAATTCTTTCATAAACTTCACGTGAAATTAACTATCTGTCAAAACGAACCTTACAAGACGATTCCCTTGCCCTGCAGCTGTACCACGTTTGTGTACTTCCACTTTACAACCGCTTAAATGCTGAATTTCAGCTAGTGTTTTAGCTCTTGGACCAAGGATTGCTCCAACAATCGTATCCGGAATCTGGAAAATGACTAAAATAAAAAGAAAACTTTCTCTCTCGTACTCTACAAATGATCGAAAAAATTTAATTTTTTTCAAGAAAAAAAAAACCACTTGCCCACCTCGAGATCAATATGATTGTTGTCGATAATCTTTTCTTTGATTACAGAAGCAGCAAAATTCTGTCCGCTTGATGAACCACTATTCTGTTTACTTTGGCTTAATACATCGATCAGAACGCCACCAACGCCACTTAGCGACTACAATTTATTAATCAGTTAATTTTTCTTTTAGAAAAAAATTCGCGTGTAAATCATAAGCTGGTCAATCTTTGATATTTCCGTAAGCTTGATTTCAAAATTTTAATTCCTGTTTCTTCAAGTTTCTAACTCTTTGCGAACATAATTCCAAAGCGTTAGATTTCCCACAACTAATTTGTAAATCAATTATTTTCTTTTTTTTTTTTTTTTAAATGAATTCGTGTGTAAATCATAAGCTACTCAATCTTTAGTAAAAAAATCTTTTCAAAAAAAGTGCACATACAGTAAAATGAGCACATCAAATACAGTAACTCGCATGACCACATATGAACACTGTTTCAGAAAATTTTCAAGCAAAATAAAATTCCCCTAGCATCATTTCAGATCATTAAACGTTGTACTATATCCTTATTTAACATAATCATCTCTATCTACTGCCAGAAATATTTTGGGACTATGCAGTTGGATGTTTTACAATTTTCTTGAACACATGTGCAACATAAAATTGAACCAGAATTTAAAACTTATAAACACGGAGAATTCAATAGCTGCAACACTCTTCATGAAGCCAGCAATTTTTATGTGCGGAAAATTCTTCCATCCTTCCTATGTAACCGACATCCATGGATAAAACAAACATTTCCCATTAAAAAGGAGTAGAAATATTCCGTTTGCAATTTATAAGAAAAAAGATTAAAAAAAAAAAGCTCTACATAAAACCACGCCGAAAAAAAAAAGCGAAAAAGAAAATCAGCAATCGGCGAACTATAGAGAGTGTGTGTCTCATTAAAAACTTTGACAAGTTGCAAATTTATTTACAGAATGAGAGAAAAATTTGAGTAAACGCTGTATGCAAGGCATTCACTTTTAATGAAGATTCAAATCCAGAAACTGTAACCACTGGAAGAAATGCAAGGCAGTTTCAAAAACCGCCCACGATGTAACATTTATTAGGATCCAAATTTCTACCTGAACCGCATAAGGCTTATAAACTCAAACACATCCGATCACAGCTTATATTTATTAGCTTTCGAAAAAAAGCATAACTTGGCGCCTAACTAACTGCCCATAGCTCATGGTTTCAGCTTAACGAGAAAAAAACATCATACAACCTGGAAATTCCAGACACCCAGAAATGAGTTGGGAAAAAATCGTGGATATTGAACGAGATGTATTATTATGAAACGAAATTAGTATACTATTTATCTGCATGATGATTTTTACTGGCAATCCAGAAATAGAAATATAGTTATTATTTTATGAAAGATGAAAATCACAAAAAGTAATAAAAATTTTATAAAATTATTCTGGAAATTTAAAATAAATAGAAGGATGAGTATCAATAGTAGATATCAACAGGAAATTCAAGAAGTACAATGAACATAGGAGAAAAAAATTGTTAAGAAGGGAAAAATACTGAATGGAAACAAACCTTACCGACTAATAATAATGAGAACTCAACAGATAACGAGGAAACTGCAAATTGTTAATACAAATAAATATTAAAGCGACGAAAAAATGGAATTTAAAAATGATAAAGGAAAAATTTAATTGCAAAATGATGAAATTAACGCGCGGCAAAGATGCTACATGAGATTATTTTGCAAGTTAATGAAAATAACTAAAATTATTTGCTAACTTCAAATTAAAAGTAAAAATTAGTGAAGTGTGACACCGGAGAATGCGATATATTACTCATGCCTACTTTCTTCTACTCCACAACAAAGGATTTATAAGGCATGGATGGCTGATGGTAGATAAAATAGATTTTAATTGAAGAGCGATTTGGAACAAAATACTCAAAATATAATTAAAGTGATGACCAAGAACTTAATGAAGCGGTATGAAATTATTATAATATCCAAATCTTTTCGCCTGCTAAGAAAAGTCCAGAAAATGCAGTCCAAGAAGTTGAAGGTATAAAGACTGAATTAAAATTTTCATAAAAAGAGTCCACGAAGTGACAAAAGATACAAATCTCAAACTGACAGACTTACAAGTTTTCAAAAAAAGAGCACTAGTTGCTACCTTATCGATAAAAGAATGATTGTACTTTGCTTAAATCGTTTTGTCCTCCGCCTGATGCTCCTGCTGTTCCTCCTGTTGCACTGCTTCCTCCTCCTGCTCCGCTAGTGAATCGTCGATCAGTACTGTCGACAGTAGCAGTCGTACCTGCTAAGTTAGTGGTCTCGAATCGTTGCTGCTGTGATAAACCTTGCGAAGAAGTCAAAGCGGGAGTTTCGTTCGTCCGCATCTGTGCCATTGCAGCAACACCGAGTCCGAGACCCAAACCCATGATATTATATTTCGCCAAAATCTGAAATATGGAACACTAAACCTAGAAGGCAGAAACAACGAGATTTTGTTGAGAATGATGCTGAAACTTTTCGATGAGAAATACAAAAATAAAAAAACTACGAATTGTCGAAATTGCTGCAAACCATTAATTAGTAAGATTTACCTGCATGGCTTGCATAACTTCTGCTACACTTGTCTCATTGAAGCCAGATGTGCGTAAAGTTGACTGTAAACTGTCCAGGAATGCTAGCAACTGCAAGACAAGATGAAATTTTCCAAAATTAAAGTAAATTCTAGTGCAGAACAATATATCTCGGAACAAAACTTGAATCGGAAACTTTTTATTTCTTCGATTTTTCTCATATTTTTCATTTTACGGTTCCGAAAACCACCTAAATCAGTAGAAAATCTCTTCAGGAAAACTCAGAAATTCCAAAATAATGTAAGAACATATACCTCATTATTCCCTAAGCCTTGCATGGGGTTAAATTTGAAACCAGCCATATTGTTTTGCTGATATAAATCCTTTGCCGGCGTCGCATATGTCGCTTCTAAACAAAAGCAATAATGAAATCCAATAAATAGTAAAAAGCATTAAAATCTTCAAATTACACTGTACTTCGCTTTCAATAACATCACTTTTGAAAATATTCCGAATTTTTGCTGCACGTTTTGGTATGAGAACGAATGACAGTAATGTGAATAGTATGATACTATCATTCAGATAAGGCAGATGGGTAATGCATTTTATTATTAATGGTATATTAGTAGATTCTGAAGGCAAACATGATTTCAAATTATATCGGCTTGAAATGAATCATGACCCAGAAAGAAACCCGTGCAAATGATGAAAAATAATTGGTTACTCATGAGAAAAATCCAACTGGATTCTCAGTAAACTAAAATCAACCCTAAAACACCGCAAAGTGGATTTATTAATTACTTAACTTTGCAATCTGTATTCTACAATTTTAACACTAAGAATATCTACAATTCTGCATACCGAAGAGTTAGCTAGTAAAAACACATGTACTGTAAATATTATTTCACTTGTGAAAGCTGTCAACAGCGCAAGGCAGAGAACGTTAGAACTTTAGCTAGATCCTGCTCTAGAAAAGCAATGGACTAAACGTTCACGATATTACCGAACATCGGTATTACTGCCTGCACCACCAATGACTTTCCAATGAACTATAATGCCGTTTTCATGTATTACGGACTTCATCACTGGTATCTTTCATGTGATGTTTGTAATGAACCATTAATATCAGAAATATGAATGGCTAGGTACAAATCATTAATGATGTCTGATTGGGAAAACGTGCATAATATAAGAAAAAATCGGATTTACTGCTTAAAAAGGCTGGAGATTGATTAAGAAGAGGCAAACCTGAGAATGTTTGACGATTGCGATCAAAACTGCCCGGAAATAAAATGGGCAAAATTTACAATGTAGGAAAAAAAGATGGTTTATTTAAACCATCTTAAGGAGAAGACCAATGACAATAACAGAAGAATAACTTTTTCTCTTCATAACTTGCTCAGTGTTTTGAGTAATAGCAAAGAGGAGGAGCAGCAGTAGAAAACAGGAATCCTTAATCACTTCAAAACAAGAGAAAAAGATCAGACCTTCACAAAGAAAGGAAGACATGATCTGAGAATAACTTCGAAAATCCAGGATTTCTCAGAAATCCATATCCAGAAATATCACAACTTCCTTTCCATCCTGACTTCCCACAGTCTCCCCCTCTTTACTATTTGGGAATGATTATCAGTCCACCAAATCTCACCTAAAGCTCTTTGCTGATTCGGCTGCCAAACTTGCGCAGCAGCATGACTGATCTGTCCGAAATGGTTTTGCTGCACTGGAGCACCACCAAACTGGGGTGCATTCTGGCTACGATTGCTGAAATCGAAGGGCTGAATCGTCTGGCCCTGGACACCACCACCTATTCCGTGCAACAAGCCACTAGCAGGACCAAAACTATCATCCTTATGATCTGGTATGGTTGCCATGGCGTGCTGCGGATCCGCGGCTACTTTTTCCAAGACACGCTGAAGGGCATCCATGAGAACTTCATCCTGTTCAGCAGCTATCGTGATGATCCGTTCCTGGCTTACTTTTGCTTCCTGGCTACCAGCTTTAGGATAAACTTGAATATTTGCCCCAGTTTGCTCACGAATTTCTTTGATACGTGCACCACTCTTACCAATAACCATTCCGGCCGAAGTATTTGGCACCACGAGCTTCATCTAAATTTTCGATGTTTTTCTTTTTTTTGAACCCAACACTCTTGGACACATGCAATGTTTTGCACAGTCCGGATGAGGTACCACAGTCAATCAGACAAAGTTCAAACATTTTGTGATAGAGGAACTGAGTTAGAATTATCTGAAATCATGCCACTGATAAAAATGAAAAAAAGAGGGAGATTCTTATGTTTAATAATAATCTCTATAAATCTAACATTGCAAAGATGAATGTGCCCCCATCAGGAATATGCAAAACAATTCATTTACCCCTAACCATCAGCATATACAAAAGTTTTTGAAGAGAAAAGATTTTGAGGTTAAGAAAAGATCCGAATTCGTCTCTTCAAATAAGCATATCGAAAGGTATTTGTGTGAGAGAGAATAGACTCTGACCACGAGAGGTAAGCTTTTCTGGAACAATCTGTAAACCAAACTGATTAGACGGGTAATAAAAGATACTGAAACTTCCGGAACTTGGTATTAGAATATGTATTGAGAGCAAGATGATTGAATTTCTACAACAAACTGATCATGAATTTCAAAAAAAAAAAAAAAAAAAAAAACTATTTCAACGAATGTTTTTTTGGAAATGAAGAGATGGACAACTATAAAAATTCCAAAAACAGTGGGAAACTAAATTCAAAGAGAACTAGACCTTCTTGAAACTGAAATTAATTTGAATTTTCAAAACCAATGTAATTCACAAAAGATGATAATCTGGACGATTTTTCGGTTAGACTGAGGCAAAATATGATGAAATGTACCGCCAGAACATTTGATATTTGAAGTTCTCTCTCACCTCATTTTTGCGTTCCATTCCCTTATGATCGAAAATATCTGATGGAGTATTGTTGTCCACTTTTTCACGAATCTTCTCCAAAATAACATTAGAAACTTTCAGAACAGAAGCGATTTTTCCTTTCATCAGACAAATCCGTTCATTAGTTCCTGAAATTTCAAATGTTATATCCTTCACAGCCAGAAAATACTCATTCATTAACTGGAAAATAGAATAAAATCAGGACTACTTGCAAGTGAATTTGTTGTCTCAAAGCAATTAGTGTAAGTATTGCTTACATAAAACCAGATAATTCGGATGGAAATATAAATAGCTAGCCAGCCATTTCCCAGAGGCTATTTTTGTGTGATTTAGCTGTTGTCGAAAGAGTTGATGACTCTCACTTTTTAGGTTTAGGAAAACCCTAATCGCCCTCTGAGAGTGCATCTAGCTAAACAAAAAACAAACAGTCCTCATCATGAAAACAGATTTTCCGGCTGAAATTTATGAAGTATTAAAGGCAAACCTGGATATACTTCTTGATTTTTACTCATTTGCAAACGGCAGCCAGACTCGCTTTTTAAATTACGCATTGTTTCGCCACCTTTGCCGATCAACGCACCAACTGCTGCTGAGGGTATTAATACCTTTACCTGTACCATGTTGTCTAGAAAACATACACGATATCTTGGCTCCACTACTTTAGTGTTTTAGCTTCATTACCGTTCCAGCCATGATTTGATTCGAAGTGCGCATCTAGCTGCTGACACCAGATTCTTATAGTTTTTTTTCGTTAGTCCAAACACAGCTAATTAGTCTAGCTTACTAGTAATTAGTCTAAACATAGTCTAACACAACTTTCTCACCCTCCAAACAACTACAACTGCTGCACTAATTCATCTACTCCTTTCCCAAGGAGAAGTAAACATGAAGACAATCAGAACAGACTTCTAAGGCACAGTTTTCTATATCATTCTCTAATATTTGCACTTTCGTCTTTAAAAAAACAACTTTCGAATTCATTTCGAAACATTTGTAAAATTACCCTCTGTATCTAAAACATGCGCTTTCTTCGTTACTGGTCCACCACGTTCATCACGAACACGCTTTTGTCCAGCAGAAAGGGTCCCTTGCATATTAGTTGAATTAGTTCCTAAAACTGCATAAGGAAAAAAAAAATCGCGAGAATCTTTTATGCTTATTATAAAGTCATCATTTAAAGCAATAGTATTCGGCTTGTTTTTCAGAACCCTTATCTATCCATTTATGGATTTTTTAACTCATTGCAAAAGATATTAGAAGAAAAAAAAACAAAATGTGGAATATAGATCAACAGATATGAATCATACGTCTATTTCCTGCAATTTCCGAAGTTATTCAACAGTCTCTCGAAGACATTCGCAAATTCATATTTAACTTTTTCTTTGGAACCGTGGAAAGATTGCAAATAAAAACGAGGCAAAAGTAATCAACTAGAATTTGGACAGAATGAAATTTCTCCTCGCCTTTTTTCGATGTTACCTTAATGTAGCGTCTTTCAACTATATCATATCCGAAAAATCATGGGTTTTATGTAAATTATTATTCTAAGAATATGGTTTTATTCGCAGATTTGCATTTGTAATTTTAGACTAAACCATTCTTTCATAATCGAATACTTAAATACTTAATAGCCAGTGATTAAATGAAATCCTGAATACCAATACTTTCACTTTTATTTCAAAACTTAAAGTAGTTTCAGCTTTACCATTATCTTTATTATCGTCCATTGAATCGCTTGCAATGTCATTGGCCATCAGCTTTAAATTATACACCTATAAGAAAGCAGAATATGAAAAAAACATAGCAGGAAGTATAATTTACGCAAAGAAATATGTGCTCAAAAAAAAATCCTGAATATGAAATGGGTCATTTAAATTATTGCCATTACTAATTACTATTACTATTACTCATCATTATTATTATCATGTTACTGCTATCATTATTATTATATCAGCAACAATGAAAGAAAAGAAACATTATGTCAAAAATAAACAGCTTGTAAAACACGACAGAAACACTATAAATAGGTCGCTAAAGGTAGTGAATGCATTTGTAAGCAATTATATATTTAAATTAGCAAAAATAGCATGATTTATCAACAAAATATAGCAGCCAAAAGAAGCTGTATCGTCGTGAAAATATTGAAATGTCTATATATAATAACTTGATATTGTTGTATGAAAAAGTAATTATTTCAAACAACTCCTACGTATTTCGATTAGCTACTTAAGCTGCTATCAAGTAGCAGTTGAAATTTTCAGGATTCTAATAAAATCATTTGAAACATTAACAGGATCACAATATCTTCCAACTCCTATGCAAAAGACATGTTAATGTTAATAAATTCAAGTAAACATAACTAGCATATACACTTATGACTTAAGCTATTTAACATCAACATTAACAGATAATATATCTTTGCTCGATTTCACGATATGTCATGACCCTTTGACACGCCATGACCTTTAACCCCACCTCTTCTACAATGTTTGCCTATTAAGACCAAAAAAATCCAGTACGACCAAAAGAATACAACTCACTACGTTTTTATCCCACACACTTATCGATCGCTTACGGCTCCTTATTAAAGTGCAGCCCAAGAAAAAGAAGTGGAGGGTCAGTATGACATAAATTCTAGCCCAAGGGAAGACTATAATGATTACTATTGAAGTTGTGATAAAATTTTTTGCTCATCATACGGCTATTATTTTAGACATAATGTTATTGATATCACCTATCATACCATAATCTATTTTCATGCTACAGTATTTTTTTATTTTTATGCAATACTGGTTACTGTAATCATTTTTAATACATTAGTTCATTACAGTCGCAAACATAAATTTTACAGCACTACTAAATTAATCATTCATTAATTATAATCTATTCAAAGTACTGTAATAAATAACTTATCAATGCTTTACATTCGTTCGTTAGGAATGTAATCGATTGAAGAAAATAATGTAAAACAACAAAAATAATTTGGCTTATCGAATTTTTTTTTTGTGAATGAAAGAAATTATTTATTGTGCTGCAATAATTTCAAAGGTACTATTCATAATATTAATTATTCAATGGTTTAATTAAAATTGACATCGTTTCTCTTCATCTCAAATATCATTTCATGCAAATTAATTTTGATAATCGATAAAAATTTAAACCATTTCAAATAGTTTAATTAGTAATGATGTCAATTTAAAAAAAAAAAAAGAAAAAAAAAGCTTCAAAAATTAGCTAAGCTTTTTCTAATTTTGATGGAAATAAATGGGAAAGAACGAAAAATCGAAAAAACCGAATTCAGGAATTTAATTTTCTTGTAATATTTTTATGACATTTTTTCCTTTGTAAATCACATTCTGTTATCGTATCATATCAAGTTGTAACTTCTCTACAGTGAACCATAATTAATCCAACTCCTCTATCATCGTGATCTTATGGCCTTTCTATTAAGCTTAGTCCCTCCTCTTCTACTACGATATATAAATTGTCAATT
>JARVGP010001293.1:0-17909 GCA_029876185.1 Mansonella ozzardi
GATGATGATGATGATGATGATGATGATGATGATGATGATGATGATGATGATAATTCGATCATAATTTTGATGATAAAGTTTGATAATTAGTAGTTCTAGGAAATTATTTGCTATAAAAAGTGATGATGATAAATAATTTGAAAAGAGAAGCAAATAAGTATAGAAAGGGATACGGTAGTTGTTAAATGGGATAAAATGAGATGTACGCTATCGTCGTGTCGCGTTGTTGTTGAAGGCGACAATTTCCGGAAGATTTGATTTTTTTTTTTTTAGGGAAGAGACTAAATATGACATGTAGATGAGAGGCTTAACACTCATATGGTAAGTATGTCATTTTAGCTAAAAGAAATCAGTCATAAAAATCAAATATTTTAGGGACAGATTACGGTGGTGATGGTGTGATTTTTTATAGTGAAAAGGGAAATGAAGGAAAGAGAAAAGAGAAGGAGTTGGGATGAGGAAGAGAAGAAGGAAAAATTAGAAAGAAATTGAAAAATAAAGAGAAAGAGAAGGAAGAAGAAAGGAAAGAGGAGGATTTTGGCAAATGATGTTAATGGATAAAAGAGAGCTTTTTAATTCGGTTGAACAAATAGGCTGCTCTTTGCAAGGCGCGGCCTGAATCGTCACAAATTATCAAAAGCCTGAAGAATATGCTTCGTTAAGGCTCATTTCAATTCTCCAAACTAATAAACGTTTACCAAGTCTTAAAAGGCTTAAACTACTTCCTCGTTTTCTTTTATCTTCGTTATCCATCATTCGATCATCATTATCATCAAACATCATCATCATCATCATCATCATCATTATCATTTTATCATTAACATTGTTGCCATCAACATCATCATCATCATCATCATCATCACTTTCATCATTGTTGATGATAAAAAAAAAAGTCCTTACCAAACATTTTCAAATTTTTATGCGCCTATTTTATTTTTAACTTATTTGACTTTTGTGTCATATGCTATATTTAATTTATTCTAAATTAGATCCTAATCATTTCATGAATGAATTGTGAAAATTTTCCAAAAATCATTTTAAATAATTTCCTACAAATTTAATTTTTCTTATACATTTTCTTTTACTTCTATTACCTTCACTTCCTTAATATATTAGTCATTCTTCGTCAGAATTGTGACGAAAAATTTTGCACCCTACTGAAACAACACTCACTGATTGTCAACTATTATTATTTGTTATTATTACAAATACTATTACGATTACTATTATTATTATTCATCAACATTATCATCATTATCATACTATTTACCTATTGTTATTACTGAATTGAAGAATAAATAATAGCTAATTTACGCATTCAATTAAAAAGATATCTCACGATTTATTACGATTATTTATTACGAAGACAGAAATGGAAATTCGTCATCGTTTATACGAAAAATCGATTAATTATAATACTGCTACTATTACTACTGCTAATGATCATCTTGTACCAATAGTACTTTGTGATACCAATAATAAGGATACAATAGGAATTCCGGAAAATAGTAATTTTAATGCATCAACATCAACATTGTCGCTAATCAATAATACTGATGCATTCGTATCATTAAATCGGACAACACTTAATGTAAACGAATTTTCCAGTTACAATAGCACTTCAACCGGATTACTCAATCATTCAGCAACATCTGATTTATCACTTGATATATCACCTACTGTAATATCATCACAAGTAATTTCTGTAATTGCTGAAACAAACAGCAAAACTAAAAATGATTTAAACATTAAAGCCAATCATCATCATCGTCACCACCATCATCACCATCATCATCATCATCATCACCAGCAACAACAACAACAACAACAACAACAACAACAACAACAGAAACAACAACAGGAACAACAATCTGGACAAATTTTATCATTACAAAATTTGGAAAAAAATATTTGTACATTTGTTGAAACACTAACAACAACTTCATTACAAACGGACCAGGCTAATACAGCAATGATCATTACCGCCAATAAAACCAACAATTGTAGTAATAATAATGATTGCGCAAATGTTAGTCAATGTTAAAAATAATAATTGCAATTATGCAAGTAACAATCTCTAATAAATCAAATTTTTCACATCGAATTTCAAAGGTGCCTTAATTTTTCACAACAATTTTTTCTTTGTTTTCTTTTCCAACTTCTTTTTTCCTAATTTTTCAGACTAGTCATATAAATTAAAGTCCTAAAAAAGTATGTTAAAGCCCTAAATTTTATCATTTAATATTATTTGCTTATTTTTTTTTAGGCTTCTGATTAATTAATTAGATTGGTTGAATAGAAAATTTTTTCATTTGACTAGTAGTTTTTTCATACATCCTCATTAGCATTTCAGAAATAATTGAATTGATGTTTATTTTTAAAAAAGCTATCCATTTTACGGAGGAGCAAATAGTAAAAGAAATTACAGCATGATTAAATTTTAGAGAATAGAATTTTAATGATAAAATAGTTTAAGTATAAAATTTTGCAAAATCAAAAATGTTACTTTTTTTATAGCAATTAATTAATTTGGATTGCTCAAAGATGGCAAAAATTTAAACGAATTATAATTTGCATCTATGGTTATTGCTTAAAATATTTATAAATTTATTACGCATAGATTAATTAGCTAATTAATTACTCCACTTGAAAAAATGTTAAAGAAATGTAATTGTTATAAACCATTTCTAAGCATGATTGGCAATTTTTTTTTTTTTTTGATAAAATTAAACGAGTAGCAGTAATTTAATTCGATATATGAATAAAACAAACTTTAGCGCTAATTCAATTAGGTTATTATTTGTAAGCAATTCAAATAGATCTGAACAATTAGATCTGAAAAAAAAAAACAAAAACAAAATAAGCAATTTCTGGAATTACTAAAATCATACTGTATCAGGAAAAAAATCCAGAAGACAAATATATAATTCCATCTTTTTTTTTTCATTTCATACAAATTATTTATTCGAGAATTAGTTTTCAAAAAAAATTTCAATAATTTTGCGTCAAAAAATTGATTCGTTGATTTATTTTCATTCTAGAATTTTGTGAAAATTCTGGAAAAAAATAAAACAAAGAAATTTTGATCTATTCAGAATTATTTTTTGCAAATTTTTTCATTTCCAGTACACAATGCAATTATCAAATTCAAATTGCTTGAATTTCATCAATTTTCTCTTTCTGGAAAAATTAATTTTATATTTTATTTCTTTTTCATTAAAATGGTTTGTAAATAAAATTTTAGAAATGAAAAAAAAAATTAAATCTTCTCAAATTAATTTAAATTAACATAATTAAAATATTTTTTTACCAATTTTTATTTATAAATTTATTTTGATATGTAAAATTTTAATAATAATTTTCAATTATTATTTTATTAAAAAAGTTTGAATTTTTTTTAAATTTCAGTTTAGTTTTATTTCAGTTTGAAGTGGAAATATGTTCATCATGCTCGGAATTTATCTTCGATCGAACATTGTTAACTGTTAATTCAAAATTTTGGCATGCAAATTGCTTGAAATGCTCGCAATGTTCCATATTACTAGAACAATATTCATCATGTTTTGTTAAAGATAATAACTTCTATTGCAAACAATGCTATAATAGGTTTGTTCTTTTACTGTATTTCACTTCACTTTACTTTACTTTACTTTACTTTACTTTATTTTACTTTACTTTACTTTGATTTACTCCACTTTACTTTACTTTATTGCATAACACTTAATACTTTACATTACTATAATTTTTTTCTTTTCTTCCTTTTTAAATTATTTCTTACTACTGTTTATCGCTGTTCTCTTAAATGTGCTTAGTAAAATGCTGACAATTTGCTTTTATTGTCGTTGTTGTTGTTGGTTGTCCAAAATTAAATTTTAAATTTTGCACATCAAATATTTTAAAATTCTAATTCAATTTTAATTTTTTAAAATTCTAATTCATAAAATTCGATATGTTACAAATTTCTCATAGAAAAATATACAGAGAAAAATTAATATCTTTTTTTTTTATAATTTTCACACTAATTATTTTTTTTCAATCATAATTCAACTACTGAAATTTTCGTGCATTATTATTAAATTAATATTAGAATTTATTGAAATTATATCTTTTTTTTTAACTTATTAAATTATCATTCTATTACAAAATGACTTTCCGTTATTTTCCAAAAATTTTTTATTTTTTACACTGATAATATTTGCTTATTTCATCTTTTATAGTACACAGTTGTTGTCAATGAAGTCATTCAAAAAATAATTAAGGAAATAAATAAACGGTCGAAACTGTAAGTGAATTAAATATGAAGTAACGGGGAGATAATCAATCCATTAGAAATAAAATTTGAATTTTCCATTGATTAAACTTTTTGACAGGCAATCGTAAAATTAATATTTGTCTATTCGATTTTTATTTTTATCAGTGTAGTGCTAATAAAAATAGTACTTTTGTCATTTTATGATACAAAAAGTATAGCACTGATAGTATTGATTTTTCAACTTCATTTTACGGAAATAAATTAAGTTTCTCAAACAATTATTTATAAAATTTATCTTTCAAATTTCTTATTTATTTCAGAAATTTCTTGCTTTCTTCCATGTCACCTTTTCTCGATTTTCCTGCCATCCTAATGTTTCTTATCAATTTGCTTGCTTATATGTTTTGCTTAGCTAGCAAATAAATTCATGATACAAATAACATAACATGCACGATCCGGGAAGATGGTCAGCTACCTAGCGATCCGCTGACCCAAAGTCTGTTTAACTGTAAGCAGTAATGGTAGTAGTAGTATCAGTAGTAGTGATAGTAGTAGTAGTAGTAGTAGTAATAGTAGTAATAGTAGTAGTAGTAGTAGTAATAATAGTAATAGTAGTAGTAGCAGACATAAATCTGGATTACTTGTAAGACATCTGCCCAATCATCCTCTCAAACTGCTTAAAATAGGCGTATAACCAAGGAGCACAATGATGTAATATAAGCTTATTGTTAATTGTTAACTATGACATTTTGTTCTTCGATCTTTCACCTCTTCACACGAGCCTAAACTTGTATTATCTTTTTGCTTACTTTTTCTAGTAATCCAACTTTTAGTAGCTATTAATTAAATTTTTAAGTCCACTGAAAATTTACGCGCTGAATAATACGAAAAAGTTTGGAAATAAAATTTTATTAATTTTTGGCAGTACGCCAAAAATTTTTTTTCAAAATTTAATACTGAAGTAAAACACCATAGAATTTTATTTTTAAACAAAATTTTTCAAAAATTTCAATGAAATTTATGCTTTTTGATATGCAAGAAATGATTTTTACCTGTGAATATTCATCCAAAATTATGTTGAATTAATTATTCAACTTTAATTAAATATTTTTGTGACTAACAAAGAGTTTTGTTTTACCTTCAAGAAGTATTATTTCATTTAGCATTTATAAGAAAGTATATATAATTTCGAAATCAATGCTATTTTAATTTCAAGGATTTAAATTTGAATTTGAAGAATTTGAACAAATATTATTTAAATTACAAATATAAGATATACGATACCGCCATATCCATAACATTTTGCATATATTAACCAATAAAATGATGATAATTGATACTAAAATGTTGTAAAGCAAGTTCGAGTATTCAAATATTGTAATATTCAATTACTATCTGCAATAATTAATTATTTTGTTAATTAGTTTAGCTTTTACTAAATGTCACTTGGATATAAATTACACTTTAATATATAGCTAAAGTTAATTTATCCATTTTCAGTGCTATTTTATTAATTGCGCATCAGATAATCAATTTGCTATAAAAAGCAAAATAAAACTGTTAATTAACCGAAATCATCGTAATAAATTATCTTTTTATCAGCACTTACAAATTAGCTTTTACAACTAAAAAAAAAAATCATAAATGCAAATTAATCTCATTACTCTAAATCAGTCAATCAGAACTTATTTACTATTTTTTATTTACTTAATTAATTACTTATTGATTACTTCAAATTAAGTAATAAATCAATCAGTCAATATTTGCAAACTTATTTATTGATTATATCAAAATACCAGCTTATTTACTGATTAAATTAATCAATTACTTGCTAATTTAACTTCAACAAAAAAAAAAATATATCGATTTATTGATTAAATCAAAATATCAATTTATTTATTGACTAAATCAATTGTTGATTTACTTCAGACGATTTGGCACAAAATGTTCATCGTGTAAACGTTTAATTCATGCAACTGACTGGGTAAGACGAGCACGTAATTTTGTCTATCATCTTGCGTGTTTTGCGTGCGATCAGTGCAAACGTCAGCTAAGTACAGGCGAAGAATTTGCACTGCAAGACTGTCGTTTACTTTGCAAGCAACATTATATGGAAATGAATGAAGGTGAATGTGGTAGGTATTAATTGTAATTTGAAATTTAAATTTATTTTTTATAATAAATTTTTTTTTCTTACTTTAAATAATATTTAGAATAAAAATTCTCTTTATTAAAATTTTTTGCACAAATTATTTACTTTTTTCATTTTTTTTATTTTTTTTAGGACAACAAAAAATTAAAACGAAACGTGTACGAACAACATTTGCCGAAGAACAATTAGCCGTTTTACAAACACATTTCCAGATTGATAGCAATCCGGATGGTGCTGATTTAGAACGAATTGCTACAATAACTGGTTTAAGTAAACGTGTTACACAAGTTTGGTTTCAGGTAAAAAAAATTAATTATTCTTTGATTCTTTTTTTTTTTTGGGAAGATAGAAGATTTTTATTAAAGATAAATTATTTTTAATTTTTATTAATTTGTTTTTAATTCTTCCACATTTCAAATTTTTAGAATTTTTTCTTCCTTCTGATAAAATTTATATTTATCAATAAAATTTCATTTTATTAATGCTAAAAAAAAATGACAGATGGATCTTGTAGAATTCAAGAGCACGTCAAAAAAAATATCAAGGTAGCAAAAAGAATCGAATTAGCCATAATAGCAATAGTGGACGATCATCAACCGATCTATGCAGCACTCCAAAAAGTCCAAAAAGTCCCAGTGGTGACAGTATTGATGGCATGATTTTTCCAACATCTGTTCTAACTAGGTTTTTTTTCCTTTCTTTTTCTGTATTTCCTAAATTTAAAATCATTTGAAAAGATTTGAAAATTCAACAGTTCAAGATGAAATTTCTGATTTTTCCATTAAATTCCCGATGAAATTCCAAAATTCCTAACGTTTTCATTGAAACATATACATGTTAGTGGAATAATACAAACATATCTCCATCATCTTAGCCTAATCTTTGAAACTGTGCTCAATTTGATCAGAAAGAGAAAGAAGCAGCTTTATCCAGTTTCCATATTCTTGCATACTTTGACTGAATTTTAAATGATCTCTTAAATGATTGACTGATAGTACCTATCGCTTACTCTCATCTTAAAAGTATTTTCAAATTATTTCAGTGCTGAAGATGCAGCGGCCACTACAGACTTACAAACAATTCCATCAGATTCTACATGAATTTTAATCAGTTTTTCGAAATAATTATTATTTCAAGTGATGTTAACATTTGAATTAAAATATAGTTCATAAAAGTTAATCCATAAAAAAATTTTATTATAAGCCATAGAAAAAGCTAGTGATTTCTGATAGCTCAATGGATAATGAAATTTCCGGAAGTAATACAGGATATGTTTGATTTTCCGGAATTGATACAACATATATTTCTATATTTTTAATAAATAAAATCCATAACACATACTTTCAGCTTGATTTTAGTAAATATACAGTGTAGAAAAATAAAAAAAAGAATGATGAGAAAGAAAATGATATCTTTTATATATTTTTTTTCAAGTGTTAATTAATCATTTGTTTCCTATTGTCAACATGTACATAACTGATATATCCTGTAACAGACCGATTGAAAAAAAAATATGTAATAATAACTTAACCATAATGTTAAAAGTTAATAAAACTTTGAAGTAAAAAAGTGAAACTTAGTTCTTTAATTTTTTTTCCAAGATGATGAAATTAAAATTAGCAATTTTTATAAAGCACATTTGGAACATCACGTTTCATGACTTTTTATTCATTCCAAAAGCTTTGATTGAATTAACTGATAAGAAGAATTGAATTCATTAATCACAAACATGAAATAACAAAAAGGAATTGGAAAATATACCAATCATGCATACCTTAGTTATATTTTCTTTCCATTAAAGCGAACGAAACATGAGATAAATCAACAAAAAGCATAAAAATATTTTAAAAGGACACTTTGAACTGTTGCATTACAACTGACCCAAAATCGAGTAGTTGCAGGAACTCATTTGCACCATCCAAAATACGCATTTCACATTCCTAAATAAGAAATCTGTAAACTACAAGTAGATAGAATGAACTGTCTGACATTGAAAAAAAATTTTTCTTAAGAGACTTATCCAAGGTGAAATATAATGGCTAGTTATGCCTCTATAATATGCCGAAGAATTATTTGATTGTACAAAATTTCAATGGATTATTAAACTTTGTTATGGTCTTTAGAAAATAAATGAAATTATTCTACACTAATATCGCTTCCACAGTAAATAATGAGAAAAAAAAAATATAAATAAAACTTAATCCAATTTTTTCGCATATCGCAGCTTTTTTCAAGTCATTAATATCTTCAAGAAATAGGCATATGTGGAAAAATTGTTTCAACAACTGATACACTCCATAACCTTCTCGCCTGATACTTTCTACGCATTCATATAACTGATTATGATTCAGTGATTTACATGAAGCTAGAAATTGCTCAATCACATCATCCGGTAAAGCACCAAGAAATTGTCGTACATCACTAGGGACTAATTTTTTATGACATGATGATAGTGTCTGCAATAAAAAAATATTCACAATGTAAAAGGTTAAAACAAAATTCTTCAAAAATTATATCTTTTATTTCGGAAAATCCCACTGTAATAGATATATTTATTTGAGATTTTCGTTTCTACTTTAAAAATTCATTTTTTTTTCTTTGACTAAATCTTTTCGCAGCAAGTACAATCGTATTGCGAGATTCATTCAAACCGTTATATTTTGTAAATTGGAATCAACACATAACATCAGTTCAACATGATTAGTGCTTTACCTGTAATGCGGTGACACTTTTTCGCATATCACCATCGCATAATTCGATTAATTCACTAATTGCTGATGGATCAAATTCAATGTTCTCATTCTCGCAAATCCATTCAAGTCTGCAGCATTTTAACATATTTTTAATTTATTTGAATTCCATGCAATCAGCTTATCCTTATATATTACTATGAATAAAAGCTAAATTTGAAAATCAAAACAATGCAAAAGTTAATTATTTAAGAAAAACTATTAAGTGACAACAAAAAATATTGAACCATGCATCTCGAATTTTCCAATTTTCCTTGGTAAATTCATAAAATAATAATTTCGAACTAATTACCATACAAACAGTTTTAAGCTTTTATCCTTTGAAAATAAGACTAAAAAATATTCGCTACAAGATTAGTTGCAATCTTAACCAAACTTAATCTACATTAGAAATATTTCGAAACTCAAATCAGTTTTGCGTTAACGATCATGCAAAACAGTAAAATTATAGAATATGTTTATGACAGAGATAAAAAAAAAAAAAAAAAAAAAAAAAAAAAAAATAAAATAAAAAATAAAAAAAAAAAAAAAAAAAAAAAAAAAAACCTTTTTCCTTGACTTTCTGATGAAATCGGCTTGAAACGAAATTTGGCACAACGGGAAGTGAGTGGATCTATTATTCTAGTTATGTAATTACAAATGAGGAAAAAACGCGTAGTGCGTGATTCTTTTTCCATCGTTCGGCGTAAAGCTGCCTGGGCAGGAGCAGTCATTGCATCTGCTTCATCCAAAATGATTATCTAATCAAAAACATCAGGTTGAAATTTATAAATTAAAATTTTGACCAACTGAAAAGTAAAGTAAATCACTGGTACGTACTGACCAACTGATACGCAGCGAGAGGTCAGAGAACTTCGAATTGTAGGTTTTTTCACTAGGTTCATCAAACATTTTTGAAAAAGTGCAAGAGATAAGCACACCTAATTGAAAAAATTAAAAATTAAGTTTAATCTACATTTAACTAATGTTAATTTTCATTTAATAAATGCGATTCTTTCTTTCTCGATTTATTCAGCTGCATATATGAAAGCTTTAAGATATTTACAAAATCGGATAAAATTCTCATTTTCTCTACGTTTAAAAATCTGCTACATTTGAAATTAAAAACTTGCATTAAAAAATAGCAAAAACCTTTAATCCAAAAACAAGACTTCCATCTGGTAAGTGTGAAGAAACAGCACGTCGAGCAAATTCTTTTATCTAAAAAAGATAACTAAGAATAAAATTTATGCAAATAATCACTGGGATAAAAAGTGTAAAGATATTCAGTGTTATGTAATTTACATCCCGCAGATAATTAATCGGCTAAAAGACATAAACATTCACAAAAGACACTTAATAACAACAATACATTCTACCATTTATTTGCTTAATTCACCTTTTAACTTTTATAAAACGAATTTCGCCAAAAATTTTCAAAACCTTATTTGTATTGATATTTAAGGAGCAGCTGAATAAAATCGACAATATAAGATGAAACAAAACAAACTTTACTGCGGACGACATTAATACCCCTTTCATCAGATGCATTCATTTCCATAACTCTATCACGATATGTATCTGCATTACGGAATAACTGTCGGCATAATGCAATAGCTGCTGATGTTTTACCCGTTCCTGGCGGTCCATAAAATAACAAATTTGGCAACTGAAAAATTTGGAATAAGAACTATACGAGTATAGAACTTTACTACAACGATAAAACATAAATAATATAAAAAAAACATGATTAATACCCCTTTCTCTAAAATTTAGTACTTTTTCTAAATCCTTTCTTTTTTTATATCATTAAGAGAACTTGAGATAAGTGAATTAATTTTACTATTTTATAAACTGCAAGAAAGCTTACATCAGCTCCTTCCAGTACTTTTTTCAGCACCGATACAACTTCATTTTGAAAAGCCACATCCTCAACCTTCCGTGGACGACTTAAAAATAAACAAATGGTATAAGTTCGAAAAAATTTTTATTAATTACATTAAATGATATAGAAAATACTCCAGGTATACCTATACAAAGCATCCAAATAAAAAATGTTGTGAAGAAAAATGAATAAAGCTAAGGCTGTAATGTAACAAGATTCATTTCGAATTATTGAAATTTCAGTAAAAAAATCAGAATTTAACAGTAAAATACATTTTAAATAATATTCAAAACGTACTATTTCTCAACCCAAGGAATTCCCGTCTGTATCGTCAAATTATTCTCTTGCTTTTTTGATCGATTAAAAAATGCATCCATTTCGAATTTATGCAATACAAATCTAAAAAAAATTGTTCATATTAAGAAAGTTTATATACTTAACAGTAATGAGAGAATACGAATACCACAAGAAAAAAAATGAATCCACATTATTCTTTTTGTTCTTCGGAAATCCATAATCAATACTCGAATCTGTTACCTAGATTTCCTCAACACAGCGATAAACGTCACATCACATCAAAAAATTAGACTGTCAAATGTGATACATTCAACGATTACTCTACGATATTTATCTTGTCAAAAAATTTTCAACCCAGAAAAATGAAGCAAATTTTTCAAATCATTTATTTTATTTAAATTCATTACAAAATTTTAATTATTCATCCATTTTAAAATTAAACAAAAAAAAAAGTTCAAATTAAATCCTATGCAAGAAGATATATAGATAGCATTTAATAAACCATCGTCATTTTTTACTCCATTCAATATGCACATTCCTAATAACAATGTGTCAAATCCTGAAATGCATTTACTATCTGATATAAAACCTTACGTCTCAACAAAAAAAAAAAAAGTAAAAAAAGTAACATAATAAATTTGAAAAGAATGACTATGTTAACAATATACAACAGAAATTTGAATAATATAACGGAAAAAGTACATGATCTTATTAATCTAAACTTTTAATAATAAACAATAGAAATAGAAAATTTCACATACAAAAGGATTTATTCAACAATATATCCCAATAACAACTATTTATACGAACAGCAGCCACTATCAACACTATTTTCATTTATCATTTCATTCATACACTGCAATGAAAAACATCAGTCCTATTCCAGTTAGTAAGGCCATTATTTCCTTGATGCTTTGCCAAGTGGACGTATTTTTAAGTAGTTCCGGAATAATTGTTACAGTGGCAATATAGATAAATCCACCAGCAGTGAAAGGTAATATCTGAAAGCAGAAGAGATAATTTAACTTAAACAAACAGTAATTAGATCTTGTGCTTAATTTTCTTGTGGTTAATTTACAAACGACAAAACTTTGGATATGAAAGTAAGAAAAGCCGCTCATCCAGCTTTCTCGGTTTTCTTATAAACAAGAAAACAAAAACTGTGCTGACATTTAACGTAACGCTACAATGTCATAACTATACGTATAATATTGGAAAGCAATTTAGCATCTACTTCCTCCCATTTAATTTTAGTTTATTAGTTGCAAAATTGCAAAGTATTAATTAAATTTTTAGAAAGTAGAACGGAATCACTTACCCAATTTGACGAAGTTGCGTCAGATAATTCATCAGCGTTTGCTGAACATAATGATAAGATACAACCGCTAAGAGCACCAAAAGCTGTTAAAAGTTGAACAGACATAGCCTATAATCACCAAAACATAAGAGAAAGTTTATCTGACAGTTTTAAACACCGGATAATAAGTAAACACTATTAAAAAGTCAGTGACCAGCTGAACAACTTATGCAACATCACTTAACTAAAAAATAATATTACTTTCACATTTTATATTGCAATAACAATTAAACGAAAGCGAGAATGACTCCAGAATTATGTTCATTTATTTAAACATAATTCGGATGTTTTTTTGGATTCAATAATATCAACATTTGGACTTAACAATTTTTGGATTCATTTGAATTACACAATAAAGATGATTTCAACAAAAAAAAATTTGCTGACCTTTTTCTTGGAGAAACCAGACTGTATAAGGATTGCAAAATCGCCAATCTCATGCGGTATCTCGTGTATAAGTACAGTAATCATTGTTACAATACCTACTGCAGTGCCGGCAAGAAATGACGCACCAATTGCTAAACCATCCGTGAAATTATGTACAAAATCGGCAGCCATATTCAGATATGCCGCTACTTCGAAACCTGTTTCGTCGTTTGTTGTTTTTTCTATCAAATGCTTATGCTCTTCATCAGAAGAATTAACCAAATCCTACAATATGTTAACTATATTACACTGCTAATCAGTCAAAAAAGCGAATAATTTGAAAGCTTCACAGCAAAACTTAATAGCCTGATCAAAAACCAGAATAAGCCAAACATTTACACGACAAGCTTCTTTTGAAATGACATAGCTTTCTGATAATAGAATAATTCCAGTATTCGGTGAAATAAGATATTAGAAAATGTTAAACAAATGCAATAATTACTTCCTCCGCTGATGAAACATCTGATTTCTTATCTTTACAAGCACGAATGCCTTTACTCCGCTTCTTAATCTTTTTTTCATCATCCAGAGATGATAAACCATTACCATGTGAATGAGAATGAATCATTTTTCCGTTTCGTAGAATGCGCACAAGCTTCTCAACTGTCAGAAATGCTAATATTCCTAGAAATTGTGATTTCCCAAGTTTAAAGCGATTTAAATTTAGCACAGTTTTTTCATATTAAAAGTTAAAAAGACCAGTATACAAGAACTTCTTTCATGCGACGTTTATTGCACTTCAAACAATACCATTGAAAATCCTAAGTTTATGATGAAAACACAAAATACAAAAAAAAAAATCAATGAAAAATAAATTCAGAAAAAGATGATCCTCACCAGCTAACACATAACTTCCAACAGTCATGTCATGTGGCCCATGTGAATGCTCATGATCACCATGTGCATGAGAATGGGAATGTGAACGACTACGATCATCATGGAAAGGTGGTAGTGAATGTGGAATTAAATGAAGAAATGCATCACCCAATAAACCACCGGAACCAAAACTCAAAAGAATTTTCAGCATTGGTTCATTTTCTACATTGTTCGCCTGAAACCGTTCAATTATTAACCTGACTGATCTAAAGATACAAATATTTGTTATTTTTTAAATTCCACTTTGCGAAAATTTCTTTTTGAACAAAATTATCACGAGCTACTTAAACTTTTGGGAAATTTAATGGTTTTCTAGTAGAAAAAAGGACGTAATATAGAAAAAAAAGGACTTGATGCTTTCTATAAGCATTAAAATAAACTTTTTAGCATAACTTGTTACATCTTAAAAATCCGATATACAATAATCTTCAACCTTCAAAGGTATAAGCGATAGTAAAACAAATGGCATAAAGCTGATCAGCAATGTTGAACCAATACTATAAATCCAGAGACGTGTTTGAAAATGATTCATGAAGGATAAAACCCTGGAAGAAAAATCGATACAATAAATATGAATACTTTTTGAAACAAGTTCACTATTTAAAACTTGCTTTGACAGTATTTTTTAAAATTCCAACAAATCTTGACGGAAATCATATTAAATATTTACCCATTTGGATCGTAAGGCTTATAATTTCGCTGATTTGATTTAATATTCTGCCGATGATGATGATCTCTCTCCTTGAAAAAAAATTAACATAAGTGAAAATCCGAAAATGATTCATGAAACAACAATAAAAAGTGCTTCATATCACAAATACATAAGTTTTCAAAGTGAAATCTTGTTTTCAAATTCAGTTAAACATATTTATCATGAATAGATGACATGCTTAACTGACGATCCTTCGTTACATACCGTATCCAGAGTATGCAAATTCAGAACCGGATTCTAAAACGAGACAAGATACTTAGTGACGACAAGATACCAACTCCGGAGAGATGTGCATGACGAAGCTCCTTCTCATCAAAACGATATTTATCACGCGTATGATCTTCCGGATGCATATGATGATGATGATGATGATGATGATGATCATGATGATGATCATGATCATCATCATGATCAGAACGTCTATGACTGTCATCGATTGACTGCTGAAAAATACAACAGTGGTATTTCCATCTGATTTTTTTTGTATCTCGATAATGTTATATGAAAACCCTTAGTGTGGTTCTTCGGAAAGAATTCATAGATCAATGAAATATCAAAAAACCGAGTGATAGAACAAATAAAACATCAAAGAATTACTAGTAAGTTTTAAACTAAAAGATTTAAAATCAATTAAAAAAAAAAATTACTTCATTAGCTTCACGAGTGTACTTGAAGTGTGGTGCTTCCATATCATGATTATGTCCATGATGACTTGAATGCAGAACAACAACTTGCATCAGGATAAATGAGACTACGATAGCTATATTCATACTTGTAAAATCTGAAAAAAATTGATGTAAAAATGGAAGAAACACTTTTCCTTTCTCATTGAATTTCTTTACTTTAAATGTTTCTCGCAGTTTCTTTAGTTTAAATTGTTGAAATTAAATTTGCATTAATTTCAGGGAACTCCAAACTTTGCCATAAAATAACACAATTTGCATTCTGTCACTTGAACCTCAAAAGGTCTGAACCGTTAAATGCAAACGCAAGACGTGTAATAATACAAACTACAATAATCTACCAACAACCATATCAACATCCTACATTCCCAATGATCGCATTTCTGAACAATAATGTCGCGATGTAAGGAACAGTATGGAGACGTGGATGGGCGCGTAAGGTGGATGCGTATGTATGTGTGCGTATGTATGTGTGTATGTATGTCTGTGTATGTATATGTGTGTATGTACGTATGTATGTGTGTATGTGTGTGTATATGTGTGTGTGTATGTTTGTGTGTGTGTGTGTTTGTGTGTTTGTGTGTTATCAATCTTCAATTCTCTTTTAAAACATTTGACACTATTTTCTCTTTGATTTATCCGAGAGATGTCACACTGCCAAATTCTTGATATTCAACTGAAGTGAATTGAGACTTTTGCGAAGTGTAAAAGGACCAGTATCATCTCTACAGAGTTCAATCTTCTACAAATAATATTATTGATAGTAATATTTACCTCAGATATTCTGACTTGTCTCATATTCGAGACTAAGCTCAGCACTGAATGAGATAGTAATGGCTTTAAGAGGCAAAGAAATAATAATTACAATATACTAGAGATATTAAAGCCTTAATTTATGTTAATTTTAGTGATTAAAGATGCGATTATTCACAGTATTGGCTAGTTTGTTCAATGATTACCAACGGACAACGCCAAAAAAGTTGAAACTTATCGATGCCTATACATTCTATGTCTGATATCATCCGATAATTAGCACGCCACATCTGTCATATTTACTTGTTTTGCAAGAAATAATGTTTCAACAGAGGCTGTTTACATCTTTCTCCACAAATAAGGCATTGTATTTGCGATAAAAAGAAAAGTCATAAATGCTTGGTAACTGAAATACCCTTCGACTTTGATTTACATGTATATTCAGGGGCTAAATGATCAACAAATATGACTTCTTATTTTTAACGTGAAATTGTGCACTAAAGCAATGCAAACGGTTAGGCCTACAAATTTGCCGACACACTGCAAAATCCCGACGATAGTACTTGCCAACTGGGATTACGTAAAAAGAACATACACTTGCGTGAATATGAGTATGTGTATGCGTGATGATAAACAGGTCAACAGTATTTATGTCGTACATTTCGTAAGCAAACGAAACATATCTTTGAAAACAGATTTTTTCTCAAACTTAGGACATAATGCTGAAGCATTATGTTCAAAACCGATTATGGCATAAATGGAACCATAGTGAAATTTATCACTTGATGACGTTATCATTGAAATCATTCCATCGGTAAATGCGGAAATTGTTGCTAATTTTATGTCAGGAAACACATCGCTGCAAAATAATTAACTTCCTATTAATTAAGCTAAAAATGAACTGCTATTAATAGATGGGAATAAAAGAGAAATTGAAGGTTCTTTTTCGAAGTAAATATATTGTCACTTGGCTTCGTGAATGAAGATTTGCAGGATTTCATCCACCTTTAATACAAACTTGCTTGTGACTAATACGTAAGGTATCACTACAAACGATGCAGTGGGAAGTTTGCTTAGGTGTATAGGTATTGCACGAGTTTTCTCTGCTGATATCTTCTTTTCCCGGCATTGATTCTATGCGTAATTTCAAAGAGAACAACAGCATTATGAATTGTGTGTCTCCATATCATAGTGAATTTTTCACTAAATTAGGATCTGTTTTAGAGAGTTCTTACATCGCTTTTTAGGACAGCTCTCTTATGGAACCAGTAACAAGTTGGCCATACAAGACAATTTTAGGGTGCCAATGATCCTTCGCCTTGGTGACATGTCCTGCCCAGTGCCACGTGCCCTCAGCAGCATGGCTTTAATGCTAATGATAGCTGCATGTTGAAAGATTGTCTTATTTGTTCACCTAATCAATGTAGTGGATGTTGAGAATTGAATGAAGGCAGCGCTAATGGAGACATTCGAGGAGATGCGGGTGATGGTGGTAGATGACCGTGATTCAGATCCACATAAAGGAGTTAGCAGTACAATGGCTCTATAAAGAGCATTTGTAATACTGTTCTTCAGATGTTTGTTGTGTCAAAGTCTTTGATGGAGCTTTCTGAAGGCCCTGAATCCTTTAACTATTTGATCACGGCATCACAGGAAATGATACTGCCGAAGTAATTGAACTGGTGGACAGCTAAGCTCTGAATCTTAGGCTTAGGCTTAGGCTTAGGCTTAGCCTTAGGCTTAGGCTTAGGCTTAGGCTTAGGCTTAGGCTTAGGCTTAGGCTTAGG
>JARVGP010001294.1:0-19251 GCA_029876185.1 Mansonella ozzardi
TTTTTTTTTTTTTTTTTTTTTTTTTTTTTTTTTTTTTTTTTTTTTTTTTTTTACCAGAATCTTCACAAAATTTGAAAAGTTCAGGCAAAATCATCTGTATTACTGAAAGAAATTTTACTATTATGTTACTTTAGATTATTGGGTTCATTTCGAGTTTGACAATACCAGTTAAGCCTTTTGGCTCTCTGATCTTCTTAATGCCACTCAATCATTGTCATATTTTCTGATAAAACTGTTCATCTATCACTGATATACAAACTTCTATGATAACAAAGACTTCAGCAATTTGTGAAAATATCAATACTTGTACCATGAAAAAATTTTAATATCATGTCTTCATTTTTTTCTTCACACTTTTCACTTTTTTTTTTCAACCATTACTATTTTAGAGTGAGTTTTATTCGCTGCTATAACATGTTTGATGGCTAGAAATTAGACTGGATCACTTTTCATTGTCGTTTTAAATTCAGTTAACGTCTTATCAGTCTATTCAATTTTGATGATTTCAATCTATTTTCATCTCCCTTTCGCTCTTCCACTCATTTGTTTTAAATGAAATTATTTTTTATTGTTGTCGAACATATGTCTGTCCTTTTATATATTTTCTATATCAATGATACATTTGCCATTTTCCACAAATTATACTTCATCCCATAGCTTTTATCTTCTTCCATCTCTTCGTACGTGTTACATTTTTTTGCATTCAGCATGATGATAGATGTATAGATGTCAGTTGAAATGCGCGACCTTACTTCATAGTGTGTTCTCAATTAGTAATAAATTGATTGTGCGTTTTCAATAGGTCATCAATACATGAACTGTGCTAATTCCTTACCTGATCTTTTATTTCATCATGCTACATCAATCTTTTTCATGAAACTTTTTAAATCTTCAAGCATTCTTATTCATCACTCTGTTCTTCTTACATTCTTTTTTCCTTTGCATAATATTACATCTTTCATAGTAATTCATTTTATGATAATAGTTAAAGCAATGGTACGATGCGATTAGAAATTTTTCAATCCAGTACAGTCTCTAGTACCATTCCCCTATATTAAATCTCTTATTTCACTTCTTGTAACCAAACGGTCATTCTGAAGAGAAACTAGAAATCCGATCATTACTGCTATCAGCATATTCATCGGTCTCACAATAACCGCTTTGTATTTGAGGGAAAACTATTCCATTCATCCAGTTGCTTTCGTACCTCAGTACCTATAACAGCATGTGAATTTAATGGTTCAAATAACTCCATATTTCCCTCTTTCTTTTTCCATCATTCAATTTTATTAATGATCTCTTTGAAGTTTCGCTTCTCTCTTATAACAATCCTTCTCCATTGTTCGTTTAATTCATCAAACTTCCGCTATCTTCTTATATCAGTATGGATTATTGACCCTAATTCAAACAGTTTTTGTAATCTGCTCTTCCAGGATGAGCATGTTCCATAATCGCTCGTCAGAATAGACACGTAAAAGATATTTGAAAATTGTAACTGTTAAATTCACTTTAATCTAAAAAAATAAAACAAGGAAGGAAAAGAATCTCATTCATTTTTTTTTGAAGCGATTTTCTAACTTTCAATTCATTTCATTGTTCACTAAAAAATTTTCATTGATCTGTTTTGATGCGTAAAACAAACAGTTCATAAAATTTATTGAACTTGAAGAAATTTTATATATGAGAAAAATTCTTTGAGTAGACCATGAATTTGGCAAAAGGTTAATAGGTTAAAGAAATGTCGTCATTACACTTTCTTGTGATAATAAACACCTTTCCATTTTAACCCTTTCTACTTTTCGCCAAATTTCGTGCTTTTCAGAAATTGGTTTCCGATAGATGCTGCAATATTTCGTCTTTTTTTTTTCTTCTTTTGTAAATTATTTGTATGCAAATGATAACGATATATCTTTGAAGGTCTTTTTTCTCAATTCCTCTGTTGAACTTCTTAGTACATTAAAAAAAAGAAAGTGAACATCTTCTTAATGCCTTCATATAAATTATCAACAAATAAAAACAAATGGTTACCTTAATATTACTTACTACTAACTGTATTCAAACACAAATTTTTATTTTAAAATGAGACCTGAATATATTCAGTTCCAGAATAAATACACTGCATCATCTGAATTTTCCTAAATAAATTGTTATGTGCTGGGTTGTTGCAATGGTTTTTATGTTACGTTTAAAAGATCTTGCAAAAATCATTCAAATCAATAGATCAAAAGTTGAGATAACATTTTGCATCCAGAAAAATATATTTCTGTAAGAATAGTACCTGCACGAAATCTGGAATCGTTCATTTTAATTCGTGTTAGCATAAAAGAAAAATGTCTGATTAAAATCTCAAACATGATATTTTGTATCGATATTATGGATACATAATGATATGATTTGATTTTTTGCCAATTTCTTTTTTTGAAAGTTTATCAATAAAATATGAAAATTCTTTCATATTCGAACATAAAAAGTATAATTTTTTGAGACATATATTCAAGAAATGAAAACAATGAAAAAATCTTGAAATTCTTCATAGAATTTTGAAATTTATGGAGAAATCTTTTGCAAAATAAATTTGCTTAAAAATCACCAAAATAAATTTGCTTAAAAATCTGATCCTATTTTTGCAATAACTTCAAAGATCTACAAAAGAAATGAAATTCATCTGTGAATTGGAGCAATATTTTCCTCTGTAAAGCAGATTTAATTGAAATAACTTACTTCTATGCGATGAAAAGACTGGAAATTTTTAAAATGAAATTACTAATTTCCTTAGTAGAATTCTAAAAAATATTGAAAATTTTAATTGTAATTTAATCAGCAATATTTTAAAGAAATCCGGTCAACGGTTTCAACGAAATTGATTATCAACCAAGGAGGTAGTAGAAGATGACACAGAATGGACAACAACAATACGGTTATCATCTACATAGCGCTGAACAAAAAACATTAGTTGAAAGTACAGCAAGAACGAATGAAAAACAAAATGTTACCGTTGCAGATGTAATTAGTAAGAATAGATTAATTGCCGCTGATATTCTTGCAACAGATCTTGAAAGGTTTATTTTCTCTTCAATAATGCTTTAAATTCATAAATTTCAATTAAGAAACTTGCTGGAACAGAAAATCTATAATAGTATGAAAATTTAGCGAAAAGCGGAAGACGCTATCATGGTTTCTAAAGCAGAAAATATTTTTTGGAATGGTATGTTATACGTTTTCTTTTTCTTGCGAAATTTAAGCATATTATTTTCGAGATGAGAAATTTAGAGTAGAGCTCTTTGAAATTAATTGAAAATTTATTTAGATTACTGATCAATATTTCTCGCATTATCTTGAATAGTAAAACAGTTTAAAACAATTATTGTAAATTCTCAATAATAACATATCATCGACAGGTTCATCTTTGGAGATTGTGCCTAAATAGGCTTGTTGATTAGGCAACCCTGCGATTTTTTAAGTTTTCAGATCTGTGACACCAAATCAAGCAGTAATATTTTTTTCATTGGTCTACTATTTGCGATACTTGGCGGTTGCAGTGTTTCATTTGTGGTAGTGTTCCTTGGCCGGATCAAGCATATTCTCCTGACAAATGAACTAAAAACTGAATCATTTCTTAAAGAAATTTTTGAACAAATAATTATTCTTGTATTTGTCATTGTTTTAGCTGTTACTACCCATTTTGGCATGGTGATTCTCTTTCATTTCATTAAAAAATAGTCTTAAATATTTTGCCGTTACTTAGGTTAGAAAGACTGTATAACCAAGACTTCTTGATCAGAAAGGCTACACGTGGGTGCATGCCATAAATAGGGTCCTGAAATGAGGAAGTCTTCATGCTTTAGATAATCTGACGTCAAATGAATAGTTTTTAAAAGATCATTTTATTTCTTGATGAAATGCAATATGCTTTTTCAATTTATTTCCGTCATTTTTGACTTTATTTGGTTCTAATTACTTTCAGTTTAGATTGTGCAATTAATTCTTTGGGTAATAGCTTAGAATTGTACCTCTATTGAAGCTTTGAAAATTTATCTTTTACATCTTCAATAACCCTAGCTTAAATTAAGCATTTATCAACCACAGTTCTCAAACAGAGAATTAGAATTCGTTTAAAACAACGCTATGATGGAATGCACAGGCATAAATATTTAAACGAAGAAATTCTTGCAAAAGTAATTAAGTAAGTTCACTGTTTTTCCAATATAACTAAATAATATTGGCATTTCAATTATGAATGAAAAATGAAAGCAAATTCTCAACGATTCAAGAGTTTCAACTGCTCGGAACTTTTCCTCAGATACTGATACCGAAGAACATTAAATTAATATTCTCCTATAAATTCGTTGTCCTTCGAAAGAGGATGCAACAATAATTTACAGTAGCACATAAAAACTCAATTTTGAAAGTCACGAAAGGAAATTGCAGAAATGTTGATCTGCTGGAAAAGGGATCGGAAACATTTGGGATGCAATGTCGAAGTGCTGCAATCATCATATCATCTTTATTTATTTGTTATTATCATGAATCCCATCTATCATTGATTACACTGAGTGTTTTACCACTAGCAATAATACTGAGCATATTTTCAAAAAGGGCAAGCTGAAAATTTTTTTGGATTAATAGAAAATGAATTCATGAAAAATTTCTTTAAATATCATCTTGAATGAAAACCTCTCAAATTCAAAAAATTTGCTGAAATTTCAACATTGGACTGATCATTTTATTCTAAATTTGCAGCTTTCGAAGAAATCAGATATCATTTTATCCAGCAAAATTTCTCAAACAGTTCAAATGGAAAAAGATTTATTGCTGCAGAAAAATTGCTTTGGTAATATTGCAAATGACGAATATTTGATGAAATTGTCATCAGAAATACGAAGTTATACCCGATACGCTATCCTACATCAAGTCTGGAAAAGCTCACATTCCGGAATCTTTTCTTTTACCATATTCACATTTATCGGTTGTGGAATGCTGTTAGTTTTCTCACATTTTCTTCTTTGCAATTTTTTAATTTACCTCGTTCACATAATTGCAAAAGTCAGACTGACTGATATAACAATTATATTCGTGAATTATTCTTCGTTTCTCTAATATGACCCAAACCTCTTAAAATTCACGACTCAAGAACACTTACTCAGTAAATTTCTGACTTATCAGATTCAGTTATATTCTCATGAAATTATAGTTATGGCGGTTATCTTCTTGACATGAATCCGATGATAAAGGAAGGCGATATATTTATTGTAATATTATCAATGGCACTAGTTATAGATAGCATTTCAACTGCCACCACATCTTACTGTATCATCGGTAAAGGTGTCGGTGCGGCACTGTATATTTGGAATCTTCAGCAATTTGATTATCGATTTATGGTATGAATTTTGGATGTCATCACATGATCAAAAGAACGACCGCTTTTTTCTTACTTCAATCATTTTACTGCAATACGCTTTTTTTTAAGTTAACTCGATATTGCAATCAGCGTTGTTCGATGGATGAAATAACAGTAACATTAATTACCGCAGTCCCAGAATTCAATAAACCAATCGTTTCTGGTAGAGGGGATTCTATTATTCGATTCTTAAGTGGCACCAAAAGTGTTTTGCGCAATTATCATAATCATAAGTTATTTCTTGTAAGTTTACCGTAAATTATATTTGCAAGTTTCACGTATTTGCTGTGTATAATCATTGAGTGTATTGAGCTACTGTCACTTGAAAGGCTATTAAATTATATCCATACAAAAATTCACTAATATAACCATAAATAACATATTTAAAATTATCAGTTCACTTTCATAGAAATCAAAAACAAAAAAATTAACTGCTAAAATTTACAATGCTATGAATGTCGAACATAACAGACAAATTTTTGATTTATGAAATAATATAAAAAATAACTCAAAATGAGGAAATTATCATTCTAGCTTGTTGGTTTCATCCTACTCATTATACATGGACTTGAACGAGCAGCATACAATATAATTATGGGACAAATTTTCACGGCAATGCTTAGTGATACTTCAAAGATTCATTTCTTAACTCTTTGTGCTATACAATTATCTGCTATTGGTTCCACTGTTTTCATATCACGGACCTTATCAGTTAACATTTATTTACTTGTTTTCTTTTATCGAATATTTATTGTATCTTCAGATAACTTAAGAATCGAAGTGACATTAAAAGTTGCAAAAGCGAGAGTTTTTCCTAGTGAATATAAAAGAAAATATTTATTCTATAAATTCATCAATGTGCCAAAATTCTCAAGATATTTTTATTTAGACAATAAAATACATGTATAAGTCAGTATTGCTAATATTAGTTATATATGCTTATATTGAACTAATAATCATTATTTTCTTTTAAGAGATTTTAAAAAAAAACACATAGGTTCTCATCTATATATATTTTTAAATCTAGTCAGCCTGCATTGAAAGAGATTTAGCCTTAGGACTAATTTAAGTAAAAAGGAAATTTTTTTTTAGACTGTATTGATAGCTGTATCATCGGAACATATGGCTGTGTCATTTCACGTCATCTTGTCTCGTTGTTTGTTGAAAATGATTGATAAGGAGTCATTTAGTAAATCGAAAATTAATACTTTGGTGGATGAAAATGTTTCATTAACATCTGAAGCAAAGTCGGTAAGATGCTTTTGACAGAAACATAAATCAGTAAATTATTATAGGTAAATTTTGTTTATTTTCTATATCTAAATATAAATAGTAAATAAATAAAAGTATACAAATGACCATATTCATTAATAAGCAATTGATGCTTTAGATTATTCTATGCAGCAAAATACAGTATTTCTCGAATTTCCCTTGCTATATTTAGCTATTTTAATTTCTGATATTATGTCATGGTAAAGATTTCAACTACATATTATATGTTATAGCTCTATCATCCACATTTGTCAGAACTGATGACACGGATAATATCACTGATAACAAATATCATACTTGGTTTCATTTACAGTTGGGAAGTAAGTTTCAGTTATTTCCTAGTGAAAACTCTTTTCTTTTTCACTTCTATCCATACTTCACTTGTAATAATGTTTATTGGCAGATAGCCTTATTTGGGCTTATTTTTATTGCTTTGTGTCTTTTTGTGCAAATCGAACTGGAATTCGAAGCATTCACTTCTTGTCTCAAATATACAGGTCAACAGGTTAGTCTGAGTTTTGCATAACCTGCATAACCTGCATAACCTTTCTTTTGCATAAACCATAACCTGTTTCTCATATTCTTTCCGCTAAAAACTTTACAATGATACGCTTACATCATTGTATACATCTTAATTGTATTAAGCCTAATCATAAAATGAATCAGACCTTTTTTTCAGAAAAAGTCCAAGCTATTGAAATTACCTAAACACATTGTGTTTCGAGCAATAAATTTCTCAGTTGTACAAACATTCGGATTCTTTTTGAAAGCTGTATGCTATGCAATGACCGCATTTATCTGCTATCATGAATACAAACATCAGGCACAGGCATTTATGTAATCTTTTCTCCAAATGTTCATCCATTTCTAAGTTATTCTCATTGAAAATGATGAATTTTCCAGGAGTGTAATTACATTGTATGCTGCAAGCCAAGAAGTCGTACAATTACCATATCTTATCAAAAAAATTTGTAAATCATGGCGAGCAGTGCATCGAATATTTGCTTATATGGACAATAAATCATGCAGAAGTTGTATTTCTTCTATTTCAAAAAGTATTAGGTTAAAGTACTAATTTAATTTATAAAATCATTCCAAACAGTTCTTTTTCTTCCTCCTACGCTTTAGCTCTTCTGTATTTTGTATATTTCGAATAAGAAATTATATTGCTTTAAGGCTATTAGATACTCAAAATGCAATTCTAAATCGATATGTTGCATCCACTGAGAAAATATTTCTATTTCATTTATTACAATTAGATATCTATTTATTCATTTCAAAAGTATATGAAATGGTAGGCATAAATCATGAAATAGTCGGGGATCTCATTTATCAGAATTTAAAAATTTGGAATCCAGAAAATTGAGATTTGATCTCCCTCACATAATTAATGAAGTATATCCCAAGCTTATTTTACCAGAATCATATATTAATCTACTTATGTATTACATATCGTGAATTTTTTTTTTACTGACTCATGAAATAAATCTTCATAAAAAATGGAATTCAAAAAAAAACTCAATCTTAATTTTGTGTATTAATTATTACTGGTAAAAAATACTTCGCATTTTGCTGACTTCCGCTGCGGCAAAAAAAACATTTAAGTCAACCGAACTTTTCATAACAAACCTTTTATGATTAAATATTCGGAACAGAAATAGAAATTCGCTTATCCACGTTATTAATGTCCGCAACTATTTTTCAAAACTAAATTTATTTCTCCTTCTCCTTCACCAGTTCGTTCTCTTTTTTCTAAGTGAACATTCGATCATCATGTAATTATAGAACTCTTCTCCATAACCACCAACAATCAATGTCAATTTTTAATCTTTAACTATGAAACGAACTTAATAACCTTCATTGATCAAAACTAAAATGAACGTAGAATTCACAACAACTGAACTAAATTTGACTTAAGATCCCTTCACTAATATATTATTTGCCAAAATTGTAAACTCATGCTAGATATGTTTTTTAAATTTTCCTAAACAATACAAAAAAATCGAAACTAAGAGCGAAAAAAAGTGAAAATAAATATTGAAGAATGGAGCTGTTTCAGGAATTCATACAAAGAAAAAAAAATATGAATTCCTCTTCCAAATTTTAAGATTCACTATTTTTTAAATCCAGTACGCATTTGTGCTGAGTATATTCGAAACAGTGCATCTTGATTATACAATATTTTTTCTAATTGATCGCAATTATTCAAACATGTTTTATGTTTACATGGCAACAAAAAGATCAGCTCCAAAATCAGGGCATAACTGTATTGTTCAGAATTCAAACTTTACAGAAACATAAATGAGTGCTCGTTATAAAATTTTTTTGCCACGTTCTCTACAACAAGGCAAAAACTATATTTTTATTATCAATGTGCAAAATACAATCAAGAGTAATTACTAAACATATACTTCACAGGTTAATGCCATCGTGATCTCTTCTTGGAGCCAAAAGTTGGACCCTCACCAGTGCTAGGATTTTTTTCGCATCTTTCTGGAAAAGTATGAGCTCAGAAATAAAAATACTTAAATTACTATCTTAAATTACTATCCTATAATATTAAAATATTTTAATATTAATAATTTTCTACCCATCAAAAAGACTGAAAGGAATTCAACGTTTAAAGTTTAAGAAACGACAAATGCTTACAAAGTCATAAGACAGAAATACTGAAAACATTCCGACTGAAAAAAAGACTAAAAAGGTTTGTTGCATTAACAATTAAAGAAAAGGAAAAAAACTAAAAACATCTCATATTTTTTATGGGTAGTAATTTAAGAACTGCATTTTCTTTTCCCTGCTTGTTTTAGACTACATGATTTTGCATCATTCACTGCTCATTAGTTACTCATAAAGATCTCAATTTACTTTTTCACATATTTGGCATATGACAGCACCAAAAATTATTATTTTCTTAAGTAGGATACCTTCACGAGAAGAAAAACCACTATTAACTGAAGCTGCAACTTGTCGATTTACGGCTTCAGCAGCTTGTTCAAGTTTTTTTTTCCATTCTGGGGTTGGATCAGTTGCTGGAGCTCTACTTGCTGCCCATTCATCGCTAGATGATGGTCGAAATGTACTACTAAACGAACACTGCAATGCCATTTATTCAAGTTTTTCCGTTAAAATTTTTAACTTCTTCAAACAAATTGAGTCTACATAAACCAGATAAGAAAAAATTCACCATGTTATCTTATATTAGATTAGCATCCCTGCAGTAATGTGATAAATACGTTACATGTACCTATAGAAATATACCTTCTGAAACTAAATCGGGAAACCAACCAATGAATTACAAGTCTAAACTAATTGTTGGTTAAAATATTCGACCCGAACGATCATTTCCAATAATCATTAATTATAAGAAATGGATTCCCAGTTAAGCTTTAGAGCTATATGGCCTAATCGCTTCAACGTCATTCACTTGTTACAATCATTATACTTGGAAAACAAATTGAAAATGGTGAACAAAAACCAGATTAGTTCTCTTCTTCTTGCGTTTCTATCCTATTCTCACAAATGAGCCTGCTAACTTATACAAAAGAAATGAGATGTAATTATTGTTGGAAACGTTATCTTATATCAACCTTGAAAGCGGCTTTCATGGCCTGCAAACGATTTGTAGATCCATCAGAAGCTTTTGCCATATCCAGTACATTTTTCCCCTTACTCTGACTTTCCTCGAAATTCAAAGCTCTAGCTATGCTGGTAGTAGGTGTATCTGTGCGCAGAGCTGCAAAAGTAATGCATTAGCTTTATGCTTTTTAAATCATATATCTGAAATTTGCGAAAAACTTCAACTTAAATTTCAAAAGATCTAACCTTCTTAACATTTAGTTAGTTTCCTATTCATCTATATGGGTATAAAAAACTTCCGCTGTATTTCAGCCATAAATACACAAAAAAAGAAGAATTGCCAACTCTTTGTTTTTGGCTTATATCCCAATCCAAGCCTTTGCTGTGGTCGGCTTGCTCCTCTTTCTCGAGAATCACGGAACCACGCTGATTTCATGGCCAACTGAAGCAATGACTCGGGTACGACCTGATTAACACTCTCTAGATTTCTTACTAAGTGTCCAGCCATTTCTTTGTCGCTCTCCAGCACCAAAGTATATGCCCAACCTTTCTGACCTAAAAAATATGTAAATTAGAAGGATGTTGCAGATTATGTATTTGTGAATCAAGTCAAGAAGAAAAAGCAATTTCATAAACCAAAGTAAATTAAAAATAAAACTGATATGGTAAAACAGAAAAACGAAAATTGCTGGAAAAATAAGAACACACCTGCACGTCCAGTTCTTCCAATCCGATGTACATGAGTGTCAATATCACGCGCCAAGTCGAAATTTACCACGGTTCTAATTTCCGGAATATCCAGACCACGGGCTGAAAAAAAGAATGGATTATAAACTACTTCTTAAATCCAAAATATTTTAAAATTGAAGGAAAAAAAGAAATAATCAGATAAATTTGAGAATTAAAAAACTCTCTAAACTCTTAAAGAAATATGTTTCCGTTAAGCAACTAAAGAAGGACTTTCCCTTACCAGCCACATCCGTAGCAACCAAAATGTTTGAATCCTTCCGAAAGGCTTGGAGTTTCTCATTACGCTCGGCTTGCAACATGTCACCATGCAATAATATAGGTTTAAAATCTTTCGTACACAAGCGATTCGCCACATCCTCCGCGTGTATCTTCTTCGTCACAAAGATGAGAACTTTTCCTACTGTAACAAATTAGTTAAAGAAAATATTTGCTATAATATTATCGAAGATAATCTTTCGAAGCTATCATCTTTACTTGCAAAATGAAGAGTGTATATCATTTACATAAACTTTGAAGAAGCATCAAATAAAGAACAAAAATGCTAAATATCTGATTAAAACAGAACAGCAGAAAAGATTGAATATATGATTTTAATCGAAATCCATAATTTCAGAAATAAGGAATCTAAGATAAAATCAGTTGAACCCATTAATACGACTTACCCGATGAAAATTTTACAAGATGATTTAACAACCACTGCCATTTTGTATCTGCATTTTCTAACACTTCAATCGTTTGTATAACATCAGAATTTGCCTAAACTCCAAAATATATTCAAATCCTTGATCAACTGTAAAAGTAGATTACATAAAGTAGGTTCTGAGTGATTCTGCTATAAGTGTTACCTCCCCAACTTCTCCTTGCACAATGCGGACAGGATCAGTAAGTGCTTCTCGGGCCAATTTTTCGACTTTACTCTTGAATGTAGCACTAAACATCAAACACTGCCGATCAGGACGTATGTGATCCGATATAGATTGCACTTGCGCCTCTGAAAAATACGTCAAATTAAGTTAAACTTGTACTGTATTGATTATAAAAATTTCTACAGATTAATTTTCCTTCTATTGTAGTAAACTAAACTATTAAATTTCAAAAACCGCTATTCAGCAACAGTTTTGCAAAACTGCGTGTCATGGACCTATTTTTATCAAAATGCTATCACGGTTATCCCAAACCAAAAGAATAAAGAAATTTTATTGCAAAAATTGCATAGTAAATTGATGGCAACTGACCAAAACCCATATCAAACATTCGATCAGCTTCATCAAACACCAGAAAAGTCACACGATTAAAATTCGTTGCATTAATTTTCACTAAATCGATTATACGACCCTGCAAAAAACTTGCAGTATTCATGAACTGAAGAAAAATATTTTGAAGGCATGCTTACAAAAGATGCGCTACCGCACTCGTTTTAATTTTTATAAAAAATTCGACATTCTTAAATCGCACATGACAATAAATCATCCAAAAATATATATTACTTGCCCACCCGTAGTAAAAAAAACATGATTTCGGATGAAGTCAGATCAATTTTCTTTACAGCAAATGAAAAAAAAATTTCCTAATTCATATGGAGGAGGAAGATGGGTTATAAATTGTTGAAAACAATATGGAAAGATTAAGTATAAGAACCGGTGTCGCGATAACTAATTCAGCTCCCACAGTGAGTGCATTCTGCTGCTCCCACTTGTTTCCACCACCATAAGCACAAACAACATTAATGTTGTACATTTTACAATAACGTTTAGCTTCTTGATATACCTGTAAATACAAACATGTTAAATAGTTAAGTCAATACAAATAAATAAAAAAACAAGATAATGAAGCTGTCTATGTTGAACTATCAAAAAATCAAGTGTTAAGACTTTAATGCGATTTACTGCAACCTAAAACAGGGATGAAGTAACATTTTACTTGTAGTGCTAATTCTCGAGTTGGCACAATAACCAGAGAAATTGGACCATCTCCTTCTTTTAGATCTGGTTGGTCCATAATGTGAATGATAGCTGGCCACAGATAAGCTACTGTTTTGCCACTGCCTGTTTTGGCTATCCCCAAAACATCTCTTCCACTCAGCGCTGCCGGTATAGACTGAAATATTCTATAGTTTAATTCGATTAGTTAATTTGCAAGTCATCATGCGTCCTTTAACCTTTACTTATTTAACCGTCCTTTAATTATCAATTGTTTATCCTTCAAAAAGGAAAGTGTTTTAGCAATGCATCAAGATCAACGGCGAAGAAGTATCATTCCATAATTTCTGCACACTACAGCACTATTTTTTCACTATGCATTTATTTAAAATTATAGCATTTAACTATAAATTATAATAATTTCAGAATCATTCTATTAAGATGCTGTCATGTTGCCAAGATAAGAGCAGTCGTATAATGTCTAATTAAGCTATGAAAGATGGAAACTATCAACTACTTATACAGATACCTGAGACTGGATAGGGGTAGGATGTTCATACTCCGATTTCCGAATTGCATTCATGAGTGTCTCATCGAAGCCAAAATGCGCAAATGCAGTAACCGGCTTTGGCGGATTGAAACCAGCTACTTTCAGCTTAAGACTGTTTCGTAATTCAAAAACTTTTATCGCTGTCATTGATCTGCAACTTCTAGATTAGCAATTGACATAGAGATGAATATGAAATTTGTGAATACTGACAATTTTACACAATTTCAAATATTTTTACATATTGCAAATCGATTAACAGAAATAAAAGATTCAGCCTTACTTTATTTGCTCGTGTTCACGATAAAAATTTTTGTTGAATGGTGCATAGCTCACTGCTGTATGGTCAATCGGTTGAAGTGGATCAATCACTTTCTTCCACGTCCAAATAATATTGCCATCTTCATCGTATTCATATATTTCATCTTCAAGTGTATTTGTCTTATGTTCTTCCATAAATCTGGAACATTATTTTTTTGTTTTCATAATCATTTGCTTTAATGAAGGTAATAATAATAGGTTCGGGCTATAGCCATCTGCTCTTTTGAGTACAATTAGAAACCTCTCTTATTATTAAAAATTAAACTATCAAATTAGTCAAATAATTTGTCAAACTCGATAAAATCAATGAATAGGAACATAAATCAATGAATACTTGCATTACTTCTAGCGAATGAAAAAAAAAGCTTTAATAGTTTACTTGAAATATGATTCTTGCATATCCTCATCGTCAATGTCCGCTCGCCCAAGTCCTTTATCTTTATCATCCTCTAAATCAGTACCTTTTTCTATTTTTATGCATCGTTCTTTATCCTTTCTTTCACTTTCTGCTTTATCTTGTTCCGCCTGAAATAATACAACGTTCAATTCTTAAAGATAATTTGGAATCTCAAGAACTACGAAATTCTTAATAACTGCAACTCCCTAAGACGAACTTTTTAACACAATGAAAACACAGAAAAGAAATGAAATAATTACTTAAAAAACTAGAATATCAGGGAGTTAAAAAACTTTTGCTTTTTGTCTTCTCAATATGACGAATTCAAATTAACGAGTTTATTGCTGAAAGCAAAAAGGAGGAAGCTAAAATTGTTAGAAAACTCAGACACCTGTTTGTCAACTCCCGCCATAAAAGCATCCAATGGATCTTCCCCTTCGTCATCATTAGCATCATCATCAACGGAATGTGCATTTGTTCCAGGACTTCCGGGTGCTGGCTGGTATTCCAATTCATCATCTGAATCCTTCTCCAAATATCTGAAACATACAAAGGAATAAATCTAGAAGTTTCATGATGAAAGCATTCATCAGCTTCACGTAAACAAGTATTATCATGAACCTAACTATTAGGTCTGCGTTTGTAAACAAGTTCAGATTTATTACAGTGTATTAACCGATTCAAGCTGGTACAGGATAAAGCTTATGCAGAAAATATTGAACAGCAGATATGAATAATACAAAGTCATGAGTTATATAAAGGCCAGGATAAAAGGAAAGCCTTGAAATCAATAATATTGTTCAACCGAAATGTTTTAATGTGTAGCCGCATATTATTTGAGTTCAGGATGTTCCTTATTAATAAAAAACATTGCACCATCATCAATTTGCTTAGTGCCAACTTACTCGTCATCGTAGATTTTCTTCTTACGCGGTTCAGGCTTGCCATTTGTGGATTTCCCACCGCTCGACATCAAGGCATCGTACTAACAACAAAAATACAAATCAAAATGTTCCATTGGAAACCTAACTACCCATTGAATTGGAAGTAGTTTTATGAAAATTTCGTATATTTTAAAGTAATTTAAACAAAAAATGAAAAACACTCCAACAACATACCTGTTCTTCCTTCTTGCGTTCCAAATCTTTGGTCGTAGCATCGCTCATCGAAGCGACAGCATTTGGGATTGTCAATTGAGCTGGTGGTGGTACGGCACCCATAAATCCCGAGGAAGTTGGAAAACGAACAGTTGGCTCAAAATCGGAAGGCTTCGAATAGGCAAATCCTCTGCGCATTGTTCTCTAAATGATATTTTAAAAAGTTAAATAGAAAATGCAATGAAAAGTATAACATAGAATTTTCCAGCACATACAAAGTTTTCCAACAATTCAGAAACCATCTGAAAAATGTTGCAATTTCCATAGAACATGAACAATAATAAATTTGGTATTATTGTCAGGTGGCATTTTCAGGTGGCACGTAGCTGCTTGTCAAATCTTCCTAATTACTTCATCATACTAGTTAAGATTCCCAGAATCTTGCATTATCAGAACTATTCCCTTCCCCTCCAACTACACCATACCTTTCATTCATCCATTCGATAGTACTAATTTTAAACAAAGTCCTAACTATTTCACTATTTTACATAGTCGCAGTTTGGTGGTCTGTGAAATATTGGTTCCGACAGAAATCTTTGTCCTTGTTGATGTTTGATGTTTTGGTGTTTATAAAGGGGGAATTGAGGAGTTCTAGTTGAATAAGATAAATCGAGGAATTCTCTCATATGGTAGTTTAAGTAAAATAAGCGAGAAATTTTCCCACTTTTGTTTCAAAAAATTTGTAAAGAATTTATGTGAAAATATATTTAAGTTTCCAATTTCTTATCAAATCACTCAATGATCTATTATTGTCTAATGTAGAGTTTCTTATACTTTCAACTCTTCACTTGACCATTTTTGCTTGCTTCAACTTTATTAACGTAATTTGAAAATATTTGGCAAATTGCTATGTTTAAATTTTCTTTTATTGATTTTTTTAGAAATTCGTTTTTTTTTTTTTTTTTTTGGAAACGAATACTTAATTTGGTTCCATCGACAGTCAGCTAGATGAATGAATCAAAAGTTGAAATTAATGTCGCTACTATTGCATTCGTCAATTTTAAATGTATTTTAAAAAGTTTGTATCGCTTATTAACGAAATATTTTTATGTGGCTTGGCAGAAGAAGAAATGAATGTAACATTGAAGCGTTGAAGAGAGATCATCATTGTAGATTTCCGCTCTGCGCAAATATGTCTGTGCAAACAGGATCAAAAGTGGTCGAAGAGGCTAGATCAGAACTAGGAGATGGCATCTCTACTGCAGCAATTTCTCGTCGACGAATTATCTACCGACCATTTTCTATAAATTCACAAACTTCAGCAGCATCTACTAGCGTTACAGCAACTATAAGAGATACTCTAATAGCTGTTCGAGATGCAGTTGCTGATTCGATAATGACTACTTCTTCCTTTACTCTTCCCGAGGTATCTACTAGTACTGTTAATGCTAATGCTGCCACAACGACAGTCATTACTCATTCTCCTACTTCTAATCTTCCACAACCACAGCAATATAGTCTAGAAACGAATGCAACCGCGCCTACGATTATTAATACTATCAACAAAGTTCCCCGTCGATGGGAACAGTGGAACAGCTCGGAAATCAACGCATTTTTCGAGGGTATTAAACTGGTTAGTTTTAATTTTGTAAGAAGACATTTCTTATCTTCCGTTCACATGCAGTTTCATTTTTTTTGGATAACGTGTCTTTTATCTGTTCATATCAGACTTAATCACTGATAAATTTGTATGAGTATAAGGGAGAATTGTTTTTTTAATAGGCTTTTAATATTTCTAAGTAATTAATCAACAATTAGAAGCATTTCATGGTGCTTTTGAGAAAACTACTATGAATTCTTTCCACTTACTTCAGCATTACTTAGTCTCAACTATTGCATTCATTCATCATGTTGAAGCACTTGGAGTGAATTTTATTTTTTTGACTTAGATATTTGGATAATGATCAGTTTTATTTGATTGAAATTTTTTTTTCTTTTTTTTTTGATTCGAGTAAGAAATAGCTAATACTTTGTTTGCCCAAGGAAGCTGATCCACGCATTCAGGATAATTAATTGTACCGTGACTTTGACAGAACACAGGTACTTCTAAAACGGTGATCAACTGTTATTTAAATAGTTGTGATAGATGTTACAAATTTCTAGTACGGAAAAGATTTCGAACAAATGGCGAAATTAATGGCACGAAGAAAACTGAATAAGGACAAGGATCAAGTCCGTAATTACTATTTCAATTCGCTCAAATTATTAAGATCTTCAACACGCATTGATGAAAGTTGGTTTTTCCTTTATTTTTATTTTGCTTTGCCTTTGTCAAACATCGTGATAAAGAACTTTGATGTAGTGAAAGGTTCATTTCACATTTCTTTCTCTGATATATTTTCCACAGTACTAAAAGCTAGAAATGTTAGAAATTCAGATCAATAAAGTGCTTGTACTTGATAGAGAAGTCAGTTAGTAAATAATAATAGAACTTACTTCTTTATTTTGGAATTTCAGCTTTGATGGCAGGTATACCACGAGATGTTAAGGAGCTGTTTATTTTGATTAATGGATTTGAATGGAAAAGAAGAGTTTGTGGCAAATTTGATCAAGCTAAGTTCCAACAGCTTGTCATGGAAGGGTCAGCATACTTTATTTTAATTTTTAAATTTCTAGTAATTAAAGTTTTCTCGCCATCAGGATTTCATCTCCATAATTCAGATGCCTTGACATTCTCATATGTACATAACTCATGCAGCACTTTCATGTCTCTAATAAGTTATAGCAGAAAAAGATCTTGCAGCTGCCTTGACTGTTTTTGCTCATTCTGTATGGTATTAAGATTTTCTGTAATTTCTTATCATTAGGAATAAATGAAATATTGTTTAAAAATTAGGAATATTAAAATTATAAAAGATTTTATGGGTTAAATTGTTTCTTTACAGATCAACTTATGAAAAGAAAAGAAAGAAAAAGCAGCTAGTATTGGTACGTACACCAGTTTGTCCTTCTCTGCAGAAATTTTTCCCCAGTATGTTGATTGAAGTTTTTTATGGTCATTGATATTTAAATAAAACTTATTAAATAGACGAAAATAGAGGAATAAATTAAGAAGTTAGATTTCTTTAAAATTATAGTTGAGTTTCAGTTTTTTAGCTGAGTTTTGTTTCACTGATTCTGAGAATAAACACATTCCCATTGTTCATAGTTTTTCTCGTGAATATATCTTACATATTTCTAGGCTGCAGCTCATCACCATTACCATCGCATATTTTTTTATGTCTCACACCACAAACCGAAGCTGATCGTTATTTTGTGGAACAGCGTGGGCAAAATCCTTTAATTAGGATTAGAGTAGCTGTCGACGACCAACTTAGTCGTATTTTCTCATTTCTCAAAATAAAATGGAATTTACGGATACAGAAATTGGTATCACTCAGTTCCAAATTGTTTAGAGCATAATTCAAGTATTTTTCAAGGTTTCTTAAATGTATATCTTGTAATCCATGATGACCTAACTATGGCGAACATGTACAGTGTATTGCCTTCCCAAAAAAACTTATGACGTAAGTCGTCGGACTGTTCATTTTATTTATAGTTGTTTCTCATAAAATCTTGAGAACTTGATTGAAGTTTTTTTATATTCATACATTTAGGAAATCTTGAAGAGACCATATTTCCTATTCATACATTATGATGAAAATTATTTAGCTTGGAATCATGTCTAAAGAGGAAGAGGAAGTGAGATTGGTATTGTATCCGGATAAGACAACTCGTGTGGGCAAGGTAATTGTGAATTTGTATGAGGCTACGCCGACGATATTTTCAATAAATAGGTAAGTTTCTGCTGTTACTTTGTGGATTAGAGCATAAGAAAATGATGCAAACAAAAGTTGTATTAAAATTTAATGTAAGATTAACGGTGATTACCCGTTCTGGAAAGTGTTTTTTTTTTTTTTTTTTTTTTTTTT
>JARVGP010001295.1:0-18243 GCA_029876185.1 Mansonella ozzardi
TCATCATCATCATCATCATCATCATCATCATCATCATCATCATACATCATCATCATAACAATACGAATAATTATTTTGTGTCCTACATTATTAGAATTGTCAACCAAAATATTTTTTGATCATTATGTAAAGAAAGGCATGTTGAAATTATTAATTATCATCATCATTTATATTATTATTATTATCACTACTATTTATGTTATTATTAAAATTATTATTATTGTTATTATTATCATTTTTATTATTAATATTAATATTATTGTTGTTATTTATTACCATTATTTATTATTATTATTGATTGAGCCATTTTGATATTAATATCACTATTTTTTTTATTTTGATAGCAAAAGTTAAATGTTTTTTTTTCAACATTTCACACCATTTTGAAACTGATCGTTAAAATCGATCCATAGAATTGATCGATAGAATTAAATAGAACAAGAAAAAAAATTTTTTTTTACTCAAAGAAATCATTTAAAATTTTGTGCGTATGAAATGAAATGAATACAAAATGAAAAATTATCTTTTGGATTAAATGTGTGAGAATTGGGATAAATCTATAAGGAATATTATTTAAAATTCGAACAGGTAATTCATATCAGAGAAAGAAAATATGGGGAGAGCAAAGAAAAAAATCATAATAAAATAAATTATCAATTTAATTTTTTCTTTTCTTCAACAATATGCTGATAACATTCCAGCGGTTTGTCATTTTATTAAAAATTTATCACTGATCCTCGTTATCACCTTCTTTATCATTATCATATCATCATGACACCAATAATGTTAATTAGAAGTAAACGAAAGAATTGTAGAAGAACCTACTGTCCATAAAGAAAAAAGGAAACAATTATCAGTTTCATCACAATTGTCTCTTTTGACGACATTTCCGTACATGTATCACATATGCATATATTTTATTTGTACAGTATTTACTGTGACACCTGTGTGTATGATTGTATGTGTATGTATGGATAATATATCATTAAAAGAACCCGCAAAAAGATATCTATTTTGCAAGAAAAAATTGAAAAAAAATAAAAAGCAGACAATTGCAGAGATAAATAATTTTCAGTCAAATGAAATTTTCGAAATATATCCGAAAAAAAAGCACACACATGAATGATTTGGTTTAGTTTGTAATTTCGTAGATCTAAAAATTAATCACCAAAAAAAAAAAAAAAAAAATGAAACAGAAAACTATGGAAAAGAAAGAGGGGGATGAAAAATAGAAATACTAATTAACAAAATTAATGATCTATGGAAAATAATTCAAGAAAAAGAAACAAAGAAAGAATTTTTTTCAAAAAACAAAACTCAATTAATTTTCTTTTCCGAACATTAATTAGTTTTTTTCCTAAATATTATTTTCAATAAAAATTTATTGAAAATAAATATTTCAATGAAGTGAGAAAAAATTTTTTGCTTCAATAATTTTTCCCTCAAAGGTATGTTTACTCTTAGTAAGTACTCCAAGTGAAAATTTAAGTTAAAATATACAATTGAGAAAAGTGTAAAAGAAAAGTTTTAGAATGTAAAGAAGAAAACTTTTTTTTTTTCTCACTAAAGCAATACTTGCAGTTTTTGGGTGAAAAAATAACTATTTTATTCCTAAATGCAATTTAATTATCACAAATTAAGAATTCGAATTTAAATTTAAAAAGAAATTGAAAATGAAAAATATTTCCATTTCCAATAAAAATTGTGAAGAGAATTTTTTTTTTTAGATAATTGATTATAAATTAAGTAATATGTGAGCAAATAATGAGAGAAAAAAGAAAAAAAACATTTAACAAAACTCGAAGAAATTATGGAAAGGAAAACAATAAATAGCAATCAAGCTAAATGCTAATCATTTAATTCGATTTCTTGTCCATCAGTTGGATCCACTTCATATGGCCCAATATAGCGACATGAATTTTGACTACTGGTTGATAAAAATATTCGATAACAATTAGCATTTGTTAGACAGTCCGGCAAAGCACCCAGAACAGCCGGTAAAAGGATGAGACCATGCAATAAACTCCACGATACCACAAGAATAATCGTTTTGAAAAATACCATTGGTGAATAACTCTATAATTTATTTTCAATCTACATCTTTTATCAGCTATAAAAAAGTTATTTCTTTTAATTACTTGGTAGATAATTTAAAAAAATTAATTAATAAATTAAAGTAGAAAAAATTTAAATATTATTTCTAATTAATTTATATTTGCCAATATTAATTTTTGCTCAATTTTAGTAATGTGTCTCAAATATGAAAACTAAATATTCTTAGTTATCATATTTGATTCGTATAAAATGATTAATTTTAGAGGTAATTAAAAATAATTAAACAAATTCTTCTGTACCTGCAAAAAAACAAGCGGTAAAACACACATCACCGTTGATGCACCAGCCTGTATCATTGGCCAACCAACACTTTCCAAAGTATGTTGCAGTTTTTCATGTGGACCTTTAATTGGTATTTTCACAATTTTTTCATTTCGAATTTCTCGCCGATTTCTTAACTGCAAAAAACAAAAATTTTAAAATTTGAAAAAAAAAACATTTTCGATTGTTTACTTTTGTGCAGAGAAAGATAAATAGATAAAAAGTGCTAATTGAATAATTAAATTCAGTAATTAAGAAGAGGAAAAATTGAACACAAATACAAAGATTAAGAATGTTTATTTAAACTAATGACTAAATTACCTGGTAATGATAAGCAACATGAGCGGTGAAATCAACCGATAAACCGATAGACATCAATATTGCAACCGTTGTTACCGGATCCAGATCAAAATGCCACCATGATAAAAATCCAAACACACCTAAATGGCAAAAATTACTATTGCAGGAATCGAATAAAATACAATTGCCAAAGAATAATTACCTAGACAAATAATCATCACTTAGAAAATGATTATTTAACAAAAAAAAAAGGATCTACGTATTACAAGTATCATAAGTATAAAAGTACTATAACTATATTAACGTATTGTAAGAAAAAAGTATCCATTTATCCACGTAAACAGTATTATATTAATCAAAAGATAAGGACTAATTAAACGACCAAATTGCTTGTTTAAATGAATATTAATTGTTTGAATAAATAACAGATTCATAAAAAGCAATGACATGAGATATCTAGTTCAAATATGTATCCAAAAGTAGCATATCAGAAACAGTAAGAAGTGTTAAGTTACAGTAAGAAATATCATTATTTCCCGATTACGCCAAGAATTATTCCCAATTACAGTAACTGACATTGATATATCTCAGTTATGTTAAATATCACTAATTACAGTAAGAAGTATTGGTATATCCTGTTACGCAAAGAAGTATTACCAATTCCAGTAAGAAATATTGATATACTCCAGATAAAGCAAGTGTTACTAATTACAGTAAGAAGTGTTGGTATCCCACCGTATGCCAAGAAATATTGTCAATTACAGTAATAGAAAATATTGACATATTCCCCAGTTACACTACTACCTATCACAGGTGAGTTATTATATATATATTCCAATACAATAGGCCTGTATGTTTACCGAGATTTAAGAAATCACTGATATATTCCCCAGTCACACTATTACCAATTACAGGTAAGAAATATGGATATAATTCAGTTATGCAAATTATTATTAAGAAGTATTGAACTATAATTGATATAAACATTCAATAGATCATAACTTGAATTATTACATCTATTCCAATACAATTAGACCTGTATATTTACCGAGACTTATAGAAGCAATTGCAATTGATGCCGTTATGATGCTACACGGATTCGGAATGAATAATACACAAACAACAGCCATACAAATTAATGTTAATGTACCAGTCTGAAATAAAATAATATTATTCATTATTAGTAATTAATAATAAGCTTATTTAACTAACAAACTTTAAGAATTATACAGTTTTAAGAATATCTACTTATAAAGCAATGTTAACTGAAAATTAATAACTATTACCTAAATAAAACATAATTATCAATAGGTCAATTATTATTTAATAATAGTTAACATTAAATTAACACAAACAATGAGCGATACAGTTTAATAGATAATTAATCAATTAGTGTTTAGATGATTAATTTTGCAATTATATTAGCTATTCATTTACCTGCATTGCAACTGTTTTCAAACTTAGCATTTGATCCACAAACATTCCATTAGCCTCCCAAACTGTCACATTTAAATCCTTAAATTAAAAAAAAAAAAGAAAATGGTGATAAAAACAAGTCAAGTAATGGGCCACTTAAAATAAGCCCAGTAATTTTTTTTTACTTCTATTTTTTAAAAAAAAAAGTAGATAATTAAAAAAAAAAAAACTTAAAAGGATAATTAACACAAATTCTGGTATGATAATTTATCAGAATAAATAAATTACTGAATTAATTTCAATAATTAATTTCGATTAATAGAAATTCAATCAATTTCATTTTTTTTTACTTTGTAATTATCAGCAATTTTGCGCCATTTCTTCATCAAATCAATTCGCACTTCCCATGCTGATGTATTCCTATATGCTACAATAAACCAAAAACGATTTACTCGAAATCCATCCCTGTTGTTAATTAATTAATTAGTACATTCAATTATTTCATAATTAAAATGCAATGAATGAACAATATACATGTAATTTTATTTTTTGAAATTAATTTCTAAATATTTGAGAATATATTCAAATTTAAGTATGAAAAAATTTTACTTTGTATTTGTCACTGTCATACATATATTCCAGTGCCTATAAAATGGTGAATTCAGAAAGCTTTCCAGTTTGTCAAAATCAAGACCAGTTTCAGTATGTGGAATTTTACTCGTTGATTTAGTAGCACTGTCGAAATCAAGAAGTGACCAAAGTGAAAATGGATTTCCATGCTTATAATAGTATTCATAGTCACGAAGCCATAGTAATGTTGAGATATTACCTAGAAAATTAAAAGTTAGTATAAAATTTAAAGATAATTGAATTAAATTGCAAATTTCAGAGGAGAACCTAATATTTCATTTTATTGCATAATAAATGCGAAAAGCAAATTTTTTAGACCCCGTTGTATTTTTTTGTCTCTCTCTCTTTCTCTTTCTCTCACTCTTATATTTATTAATTTACCTCTGCATAGCGGTAAACTTTCAAAATCATGAACAAGTTGCCAAAATCGCTGCATTGATTGCTGCTTTCGGATATCCAATGGATTATTTACCAGTACAGTAACCGGATGATATTCATCCCAAACTACAAAATGTAGTAGTATACTTTGAAGTGCTAAGAAAAAAGCCAAAAAAAAGTGTGAAATTTAAAACTCGGTTTAAATTTTTAAATAAAGGGAAATTACTTAAGCATATGGGAAATTTTTGTTAGATCATTTCATAAAGTAAAAAATAAATATATTAAAGTCTTTCAACTTTGAGGGTTTTTTTGAGCAAGAAAAAAAAAATTTTCAGATGAAACTTGAAAAAGCAATACCATACCTATTTCATTGAGTATTCGATTTGGTCTTTGTATCGGTGAATCAGGTGGTAAAATTTTCACCGTGTCTAATCTAGTTTTTATTCTCAGTGCACCAATAATGGCAAAATACCAGTAAATGATTACTGCAATCAATAAAAATATTGTAAAACAACGATGTTCTAGTATACGACAATACATTTTCAGGATCCATTTCATAAATGTATCAATCTGGAAATTGAAATATTGAATTAATTGATAAAAATTTAATTTAAGACGAAAAATACCTACCTTTTTGCTGCTCTACTATCAGGCATGTAACTTTTGATAACAATTAAAATTCAAATTTAAAATCAAAAGTTTTCACAATCTTAAAATTCAAAAACAAAAAAACAAATAAATTTAATAATTATCACTCATTAGGTCCATTAACTTAGCTTACTTACAGTTTTGCCTGGTTAATTAAATGATCTGAATTAATGATCTTTCAATCGTTTAGTTTTTATATGCGATTAAAATATAAATTAAATGATCAAATTTCACACGGAGTTAAATTGATATGAATTTATCAATGATGACTTGATTTCCGACGATTTCGAAATAAAATTTTTTTTTTTTTGATAATAGTCTTTTGATAACGGAATAAAGTTAAGTAAGCTAAAGTTTAGATCAACATATATGTTCACAAGCAGCTATTACACAAAAAAAAAACTTTTTAATTGCCTACACATTGTATATAACAAAGTTTAAATTGAAATTTAGAATTTCAAAATTTTAATCTAAAATTTATGAAAATTCCTTCTTATATTAAAAATTATTTGCTTATTCTTTATGCAATTATACTATTATCTTATACAAGAATATATATACAATTAAGGGTGAGCATATCTGCTGATCTAAATCTGTTAATAAATCTGATCTGTTGATCTAAATCTGTTGATAAATCTGCTGTTGATCTAAATCCGTATAAATCTAATCTGTTGATCTAAACTTTTACGCATTTAACTTTTATTCGTTGATTTATTTGTAAGCAGAAACAAATTGCAATAACCTGTAAGCGCCATCCATACAGTAATGGTTTCTGCGACGATGGTGACATCGCGTTTTTTTTAGTACATTTTTCGCAATGTGACGCTAATGCTAACATTGGCCCAAATAGAATTAATTCATATAAATAATCTAATCCCATTGCAATAGCTGTTGATACACAAAATAGTCGTATTTCTATAAAAAAAAATGAAAATGCTAAAATTTAAAAAGTTGCATTTAATTGATTAATTAATTAATAAAACTTCACGTTAATACACAAAAGAATCGTATTCCTATAAAAAAAAAGAAAAGAATGGGAAGAAATTACACTTGTTTCAAATGTGAATTAATTAAATAATTGAACTCGTTATTAATATATAAAATAATCGTATTTCAACAAAAAAAATAATAATAAAATTAATTTGAAATATAAATTCAAGAAATCGAATCTAATAAAATCAAGAATTAATTAATTGCTCATATAAAGTGCACGAAAATGGAAGCAAATAAGCTATCAAATTTCAAATATTTTAATTTATTAAAGATTTCAGGGAAAAAAGTTTAAGTATCAAAACTTACAAAAAGTATTAAATAACAAATTTGAATATTATCTGCAAAAATGTCCGCAAAAAAAATTTTTATTAAAATATCAAAATTTAAAATTTTGCATAGAAATCTTGATACATCAAGTTTTTGCTACTTTCAATTACAAACATATATGTGTGTAACATTTTTTACCTGGTGTAGGTGTTAAAGCACCAATACTGAATGAAATGAAATTTGTTAGTGAAGTTATCGTTATTGATGGGCCAACTTCTTCGAACACTAAACCAATTCGTTTGCAAACACTACGAGTATGTAATGCTAAACGTTGCCATGAATGTATCATCAGAAATGCATCATCAACTCCTCAAAAAAAAAAATTATTCATAATTTTAAATTAATTTTAAAATTTCCAAATAACCACAAACTTTAAGCTAATTTTGAAATTGCGAAAGAATTTTTTTTACTTTAAATTCTCTAAGAATATCTTTGAAGATAAAAATTAATTCTCTTTGAAAATCACTTCTGCAAATCGCTTATTATTTGAAAGTTCTACTTGTTGAAAAATTATTGCTTATTATTCGGAATCTCTAGTTGTTGAAAGGTTGTCACTTATTATTGCAAGCTTCTGGTTATTGAAAAGTTATGGCTTATTATTTGAAAGCCTCTAAGTTTGGAAATTTGTCCATTTCATTTCATATATTTTTGTTTAACATTACTTGGCTATCAAAATATCGAAAAAACCCAATCCGAGAATCTAACCAATTGGATTTAGTTCTTTATTTAACTTGAATTAAACTAATTAACTTAACGATATTTGAGTACATAAAAAAGAAACGAAGTAAAATAATTAAATTTGCAATTAAAGTTTGCAATTAAAAAGTTTGCGATTTAAAAATTGATTTTTTTAAAATTTGAAAATTTTTCAACAATAAAACTAACCAATGCCCATAATTAGAAATGGCATAACAAGCATGAGTGAATTTGTCCTAATACCAAAGAGTGATATGATACCGTATGATGATGTAATTGAAAGTATTGGACATAAAATAGAACCAAATGCTACCAAAACTTTACCCCAATCCATTGAATTATAAAAAATTGCACTAGCAAGTACCGTAACAGTTACAAAAAACATCATGAAACCAAAACCTGTAAAAAAAAATTATCTTCATTAAAATGATTAAACAAAATTTAAAATATTAAAACAGAATTTAAAATGAGAAATTAAATTGAGACTGTGCGCAAAAATGTAAAGTATGTGAATAATAATATTAAGCATTCGAAAATTAAAATAATTTTTGGTGCGCAAGAAAATAAAGTGTGTGAATTAATAGTATTAAGTATTCAAAAATTCAATTTTGATTTTTGAATACTTAATTATATTTTTTCACATACTTCAATTTCCAGTAAGTAAGCTTGATTAAATGAAAATAAATATAAAAATTAACAAAATCAATTAATTTTTTTTAAAAAAAAATGACTTTCTAAGCAAATTAATGAATTATTAAAGAATTTATATAAAACAGAGTCACAATAAATCTTAAAATAAAAAAAAAAAAAATTTAATAAAACAATTAGGATCAAAAGAGAGAGAGAGCAAGGGAGAGAGATTGAAGAAGATGAAGATTTATATTTGAAAATAAATTAATAAATAAGACCTGCAGCAAAAAATGGTGTAAGCTTTTGACCATCTTTAATCATTTCTTGATTAAGAATTTCCGTACCAATTACCTAAAAAATTGTAAATAAATTTTTTTTGAAAAAATTTCAATGTTGCAAAATTCTTTTTTTTTCCTTTAGTAAACACTCTAGTTTGAATTATTTTCAATTAAATAAACCTCCATATCAATTAGATTATTTTTGTAATGCTTTCGAGCAAATTCAAAAACTGAAAGCTCCCACTGTGTCAATTTTCGCTCCATATCAGCTGATGAACGATCAGCACGATAAAGTGCTAAAATTACCTGAAATTTTAAAACTGAGCAACCATTCAAAAATTAAATCACAGTTTGCGAAGTACGGGGGGAAAAAAGGGACTGGGGGAGATCTTTATTACAAATGGATGCCCTGATCCGTTGGTCTGGCATTTCATTTTCTCGGGATTTTCCAGCTACTCGGTTTGGATGTAATATTAGTTTCTGGATGAGATGAAAAGCATGAATTTGGAAAAAAGTTAAAGGCGGGATGAAAATATGCAATAAATAAAACAGCTAATTTAAAAAAAGATTCACTAAACTAATTTTTTTTGAAAATATTCAAATTTGAAGCTTACTTTAACAGATTGCAAATTTGAAACTAATTGTGCATAGGAAACATTTGGTAATAATTGAGCAGTGGTAATATTTTGCCCAATAAACATATCACTCTTTGGCATTTCTTTTAGTGTAATACCAAAAAAATTTCTCTCCAAATGTATTTCAAAACCGTCAATTTTTGCCACCGGATATGTTAACGTTGTATCATCGGAAAATTGTTCACCGCGTTGCAAATGCATACGTTGAACATCAACACCTTGCTTAAAAAATTAAACATGATTAAGTTTGATTAATTCAGTAACTTTCAAATTAGGCACGAAATGAAGTATTAGAACAATTAATAGCCACTTGATCAATTAGCAATATTTTTTTAAACAAAGTATTATTTTTCAAAAAAAAAAAAATTAAAATGTTCCAAAATTAAAATAAAATTCAGAATTAAAAATTGAAATATTTCATTGACATAATATTTTTCTTATCTTACAACATATAATTATATCACTGATAAAATCAATTCTAAGAAACTTACTTTGAATAATTACTAATTTTTAATTTGGAATTAAACATCAATATTTCAAATATTCACTTAATTACTCTTTTATAATTTCTATTCTAAACGATTTTAAAAAGATTCCAAACTAACAAGTGTCGTTATGGTTTGCAAAAAAAATTTCTTAAATGTAGAAATTTTTAAAAATGATAAATTGGAAAAAAAATTTTTTTTGTTATTATTATGATAATTCTAAAATTTTTCTGTCAAACTGCATATAACACATAAATATTAAAGTATTACACTCTAGCAGTATATGAATTAGTATTAAAGTATTACACGCTACTATGCTTAAATTCAGGCTTAGACCTAGGATAAGCCTGGACTTGGATATGGAGTTAGGTTTAAACTTAGATTTAGATTTAAGTCTCGAATTGAGATTTGATTTGACTTTAGATTTTAGCCTAGGTTTAGGCTTAGTTTTAAATTTAAACTCAGGTTGAGATTTAAATTTAGGCTAAGGATTATACTTCGATTCACACCGAGATTAAAACTTGGACTTAGGCTTAGTTTTGGATTGATTTTAGCTAAATTTAAATAAAGGTTAAATGGTTCAGTTAAACTGGTTTGATCTGCAATATATCAGCATGGTGAGATCATTCCCAAAAATTTTAGTGATTGAACAGAAAAAGAAGAACATTTACATTGATTATCAATTTGGAAAATTCGTAAAAATAATTAACCTTAAAAAGTTTTATTGCAATATTCATCATGCAATAAGGTGAACAAAAATTTTCATATGTTATTTGTTGATTATCATGCTGTATACTATGATTATTTATCAAATAAGTTGTTAAACGTTCAGCTTCATTTAAATAATCATCGCGTATCATTGATCCATTATCTTTAGCTGTTAATAATACTACTGTAACCATTGGATCACCTAAAATTTTAATTAATTTTTAGAATTTATGTTATTCTTTTTTTTGCAATAATACTTTCCTTTACAATTAAATTTCTTGAAAAAAAAATTTGGGTAACAAAAAAGAAAAAAACACGAAACCCTATTAATGTTTCTTTCACTTGATATTTTTGTTTTTTTGGTCATTCATCAAAAAATTATAAAAGTACATTTTTGCGCTTTCCTCACTAATTAATTAAAGTGTGCTTTAGGATTGATAATGAAATTTTAAACGAGTATTGAAAATTTGTATATACGACAACTTTGCGAGATGTTCCCAGTGAAAATTTTTAGTAAATTTTAGAAAATAAAACTTAAAAAAAACAATTTTGATTACAATTAATTATTGAAATGTTAACTTGGTAAAACTTAAGCAAGCCTTTAATTTTCCTGAAAAATTCATATTAATTTTGCAAAAATTGCAAATAATTCAACTATAACCATTCATGACAACTGTCATTAAAAATGTCACTCGTTAATTTCCTAATTTTTATTTTTTTTTCTGCTAAAACTCATCAAATTATGTGCGTCTACTACTATTTAGATAATGAACTTTTCCAAATAAATTATTAAATTCCAACGAAATTTAATTAGTTTCAAAATATTTGATAAGTTATTTCGTGTTTTCTTGAAACTGTTTCAAAAAAAAACCAAATTATTTCAAAATACCGGAAGAGTTCCAAAATTCCCGCAGAACATTCATTTCATATCTGGATGGTGCATTAGTAGGCGTATAACCATCACGTATGCGATCACGTAAAACAATTTTAAACATACCAAATGAACATGTTGAGATCAATAATGATAAAAAAATATATACTACCGGATATGAGCCAACATTTTCGCCTAAATTTCCAAATGTATGAGTTTAAATCAAAATTAAAAGCTCCAAATTAAAACTCTACTCTTAATTACTTGTAGTTAGGATAATAATAAATTTTCAGAAATACACTAAGATAAATTGAATGCATGCATGTTACAATTTACAAATACTGTAATAAAAAGTTCATCTTATACCAATCATGATAACAGACAGTCAACAATTGATTTCCTTGGCTCAAGGATTGAATTAAAGCTCTCTGATATCAACCGCCCATCCTTGTCAATCATCATTTCAGATCAGAAAACCAACAAAATAGAATTGAGATCCTATTTCATTATTCCATGCACGAGTGTTTAGGCATTAGCCCACACTGAGCACTCTAATTTTTCCACGGCAAACCTGTTAGCCGCTATACGCAACCAATTAAGGTAACGTAAGGAAAGTTTTGTGCCAGATAAAACAAAACATTGATAATAGGCAAATATAACTTTGTAATTATAAAACTTTTTTTGTAAACAATTTCAATATCGTATGATTGCTTTTTTTTTACCTAAAAGTCGAAATAAACCTCGAAGCGTAAGATATTTCCATAAGGAGAGAAGTTTGTTACGTCGTGAATCATTTGTACATCCTGAATTTGTCACAACGAATGAGTGATAAATAATTGACGAAATTTTGTAAGAAAAAAAAATTTTATTAATTTATAATTTGTTAAAAAATTTTGTCACAACATATTAAAATTTATTTCCAAATTTAATACAAAATTTATTTCTCGCTTCTCTAATTACACTTTTATGATACTAATGAAATTTTTTAAAAATGGAATTTAACAAATAAATTAAATCAAAACTATTGCTAAGGCTAAATTTAGAGTGTTTTCATTTTGATTAAAACTATTTAAAAATCAAACATTACTGTTAATTTGATGTTTATTGAATGCTAATGAAGATTGATCATTCCAATGCAATAAATTATCAGTTCTTTCCATACTAGTTTTATCTAAATCATTCTTTAACGTGTTACTCATTTCCAGATCTTCTTCTTTGGTCATCAACAATTCTCCATTGGCTAATTCATCGAGGCTTTTCAGTGACATCTTTATATAGAGCAATATTTTGTCAGTTTTTTTTTCTAAATTCTTCAATTATTCCATAACCAAAATCCTTCCTCGTCAATTTTTTCGCTGGAAAAAAAAAAGATCATATAAATTATTCATTATTAATTTCCACAGAACGAATGAACGACTTTTTTTTCTTTTTGTTCGTCCAAGAGCATGGCAGGAAAAAAAAAGAAAACAAAACCATAAAAAGGCCAAGTCACGCAAATTATTTAAAACTTTCCATATTAAAAACAAATATTTCAGTAATTCATGAAAATAATGTCAATAATAATATCGATAATAGCACTTCAACAGTTGGTGAAAATGACATAAATAAAAAAAAATGATTTTGCTGATGAAAAAACTTCTGCTGTTGATATTTCATTACTGAATATTACATTACTAAATTGTTGAGCTTATTACATTGATTGTGTTTTCTGGAAATCCGCTAGAGAAGAAATGAATGCAAGTTCTACAATAATCTATATACATATATATATATATATAGTAAATTCTTCCATACCAATCGAAAGTACCGATAACATAGAGAAATGCCAGGAAACATATGATTAACTTTATGATTAACCAAAAATGACGGGAAAACATATGATTAAGCAAAAATGCCGGGAAACATATGATTAACTTTATGATTAACCAAAAATGCCGGGAAACATATGAATAACTTAATGCATAACAATTAGGAAATACCGAAAATACGATGAAACAGGTTCTATGATATAACTGATCATTTTGATGTCTAAAGTTTTCTCTCATAAAAGCATTGATGAATTTACATTATGTCCAATTTATATAGCTATTATTAGACAAGAATGTCAAGTGTTAACATCAAACTTTTTTTTTGATAATATTCAGTTGAAAATTTAATGGAAAAAAAACTTTTCAAAATTTCAAGCTTAATGCTATCAAAATGTCAAAAATATTTAATTTTTCATTTGCAAAATTACAAACAGAAATGCAAATGAAAAAAAGGGGCGAAATTATTATGGATGAAATAAAGAGTTAATTAACTTATAATTTGTTTAATTCCAAATTTAAAACAAGCAAAATGCTGCTGAACAATAATCATACTTCTATTGCAAGTAGTGACTTTCATTACCTATAATCTTTCACAAACAAAACGAATTTCGCTTTTTGCACTGTCAAAATTTTTCATGGAAAAAAACTACGGTACTTTATTGTACTCCAACATGACAGCATTCTACAAAGGAAGATTATAAAATTAAAAAAGGTTATCTAGAGTATCAGCGAAGTAGTAGCTGTTATTTAGTTACATTTTCCAACATAAATAGAGGAAAAGGTAAAGCAAGTGGGAAAATATGAGATAAAAATTCAACATAGACAATGCCCCAAAAGAATATCAAAGGATTTAATACAAAGATGATACGGTAATACGATAATAGACTTACTGATTACAGTTGTATATTTAAGTAGAACCTAGACTGATAAAATGTTTGATCGATTGAACAAATTGTTTTTGCAAAAAAATAGGAAAAATAGATGGAGTGGAAAATTGAAAAAATTAAAATGAAAACGAATAATGCTTTGCTGTTCTTTCTGCCTTTAAGTTCAAAAGGATAAAAGGAAAATGAAAAGATTCAAAAAAAAAAAAAAAAATTGTTTGTTTTCTTGACTATCATTTTCTTTTTCTTTTCACAGGAATAATTAAAACCGCTAGTTATTTATTAATTTTTCATAATATATAAATTAATTTTAACAATTGTCAAAAAAAAAAGAAAAAAAATTTAAAGAAGAAAAAGGAAATCTTATTTAGCCTAGCCCAGCTTTTTATTAGAAAAGAGATATTCTCAAATAGCCTATGAAAAAACTTTTCCAAATATTCCTCAAATTATTTACCTATTTTCTCATTGTAATAAAATTAGCTATACCGTTAAGTAATTTAAAAAAAGAATTTTTTTTTGAAACGTAAGAACTTTTCTATTTGTATGCGACAATTAAATCACTGAAATATTTTTACAAAATGAAAAAAAAAAAAAAAAAACTGAATGTTCAAGATATTTATTTTGCACGAAACAAAAGTGAAATTATTTTTTTATTTTTTCTGTTGCAACACATTAGTGATATAAAAAAAAAAATATCAACTGTCAATCATCTTTGACATTTTCATCCTTCAATTTATGTACAAATAAGACAATTTTCAACTTATGATTATTTTAAAAAAAAATGTCAACTGTCAGTCATATCTAAGCATTTTTGATACTTCAATTCATGCGCAAATAAGACAATTTTCAGTTTGTGATTATTTTAGAAAAAAAAAAAAATAAAATGACACTATTAATCGAAAATTGTCGGCAAGGCGACATGGCTTTACCTGTAATACATGTGTTGAAAAAGCAAATAAGACAATTTTCAGTTTTTTTTTCAATACTATAATCAAAAGTTAATTTTTTTTATTTTTTGTACTACTAGAAGGCAATATCTTAGAGAGGATAACTAAAATACCAAAAAAAAAAACGAATTCAATGAAATTACTAGCATTTAAAAAAAAACGAATTAGCATAACATATTTTGAAATATTTGGATGTGTGTTTTACAATATTTAATTTTAATTTCAAATAAAACAATTTTGAAAATGGATTTTTAATTTCGAAAATAAAGAAATAATTTATTAAAGCGGAAAAAACAAAAAAAGAATGAAAAACACTTAACTTTGATTAAATATTGTTGTTGAAAGTTTTCGCCGTTTCCCGCCGATCTCTGAAGCATACATCTGTTTATCACATGTAAATTGTGACTGTAAATCAATTAACTAAGAATTTCGATAATACGAATGTGTGCGTGTGTTTATAATAAAGTGATATGATAAATGGTTTTTTTTTTTCATTAAAGTCAAAATAACAACTTCTAGCTTCTTTCTTCTTTTTTTTACATTCAATAAGAAAATGTCAATTTTGAAACGCTTGGTTATTTGTTTAATTCATTCATTCACTGTTACCTAAATAACAGTCATAATGTCATTCATTGATATTGGTTTAACTTGGTCGTGGAATAGGAATCCATAAAAATGACATATCTATGAGCAATTGCAGAAGATTGCAGAATTCGTACAGAAATGTTTAAAATGAATATGGACAATATCAGTGTAAAACAACAACATGATAGTACCAGTACAACAATGATTATCAATATGATTGCATCAGCACAACAACGATTATAATCATAATATTAGCAGAATAACAGTATCATACTTCCAACATTAATTATCATAGTATCAGCATAATGATGATTATCGTAGTATTTAGCAGAATAACGAATATCTTATTATCAGTAGTAACAAGCAATTCATTATATTTGAAAAATCAATAAAAAAAAAAAATTTGAAAAAAAAGCGATTTGTTTGTTTGGTACGCTAATAGTTCTAATGTTTGCACATTGAGTGTTTAAACAATTTTTACTTTCATTTTCTCTCTTCCTCCTTTTCTCTCTCTCTTTCCCTCCCAAAAATTATGCATTTAGTTGAAATAGGAGGGGAAAAAAAAATGATCCATTATCATTTTTATCACTATCTTGTTTCATTTCTACTTTTATGTTAATTTCACTCACTTCATCTCTCTCTTTAGTAATAAGAAAAATAATACTGCTAAAATACCACATAACAAAATTTTTTTCTATTTAATTAATAAATAATGTATGATACGACATTTATCTGTCATATCTTTCCGTTTTTTTAAACGATTTCTTGCGTATTTTATGTACAGCAAAAAAGGCAACTATCGCAAATGTCCTATTCATTCATTATTTATATACAACAAAAAAAAGCAATTAGTGCATAGGTACCTACTTACTAGCCATCAAATTCATTTCTACTTCAACCCACTTCATTCACCATTATCATCCAAAATCAACCAAACAAATCATCAGCAACTGGTCTGACTGGCAACATAATTTGCATAATTCATTAATCGATGAATGAAGCATGCGACAACAAATAAGGGAAAAAAAAACTTCCCGTTAAGCATTTCTATAAAGCATTCCATTCATGCAAATTATATGCAATGATATTTCCCATAGCATTTTCATTATCATCCATTATCATTATCAGAGACTTTTTGTCTCTGCAAAATTCTCATTTGATGAAATATTCTTACTGCCTTTACATAAAATGCATGAAAATAAGAAAGCATTTCTCTGAGTCATCATTATCACTTTAATATCATTATCTTATCAAAGAGCATTTCTCTGAATCATCACTAATCACTCTAATATCATCATCTTGTGATTTCCAGTTACAAATTAATTTCTTATTTAATTATAACACATTATTTATGAGGTTTGCGTTATTTACATTACATTGCATTTTTAAATACATTTAGATAGCACAATTTTTTGAAATAAATTATGCTTAAACAAAAAAAAAAAAATTGAAAAAATTGGAAATTAAGGAAAAAAAGAAAAAAGAATATAACACAAAAATTAATTAATGATTAACAATTGCAATAGGAATTGTTTTATGTCAATTTTGTTATATTGAAAATGATTTAAATTTTTTTCCTTTAATTCTCACATTTTCTACCGCATTAATTCTGCTGCTTTTGCTGCTGCTATTGCTGCTACTGCTGCTGCTACTGCTGCTGCTGCTGCTATGGTAACGATCATAGAAATTGTGAAAAGAAACGAATTTTTATGACATTTATTTAAATGTCATGAAAATGAACGAAATAGATCATGTAAGATTCGGAACCGGAATACAGTTTCGGAAATATGTAATTGAGAATTTAAGTCTTGAAAATTTGAATTGAGTGAGAGTGACAAAAGAAGTGAACAAGCGGAAATGACAATTTTCGGGAAATGCTTTTCATATGAAATTTCGAAATTTTTGCTTTTTCAAAAAATTTTTTTTTCACATGGTCATTTTGCAAAATCGAGAGAGAGAGAGGGAGAAGAAAGACGGAGAGAGGATTGATTCTTCATTTTAAGAAATCATAATAACTTCATAATAAAATAGGGTCGTTTATTTTTCCGCTTTCTACAAAATCTCTCAATAACTTCTACCCCTTTATTTCTTTGTACATAAATTGGCAAAAACATTTAAAAAAAATTTCAATATTGATCAATAAGTTGTTAATGAAATTATGGCAATTCTAAAGTTTAAAAAATCATCGCCTAATAAACTCATTCTATCGATCGATTGATCCAATCTGAATTCTATTTTGTTTACTTTTTGCGTCAAATTTTTGTTCTTTTTCCCAAAGCTAATTTAGTAAAGAAACAAATGGCACTAAAGAGATAATGAACGGATGACAAGAAATTATAACTAAAGTTCCAATCGAAATGAAAATGAGTCGTACTGAACATCTGTTCAGTCCCAAAGCGTTTACATTTAAGATTTATATTTAAAAGCAATGCATTTAAGGAAAAGAGCTAATGTGATTCCTGAATCAGGAAAAGACATGAAGACATTTTCTTCTCTATGTTTCAAAAATTATTTGAAGCAAAAATGTACAATTCTGATTGATGCCATTTAGTGATTATATGATAATTATAATGATGATGATGATGACTGATGCAGATGATGATGATGATGATGATGATGATGATGATGATGATGATGATGATGATAAT
>JARVGP010001296.1:0-18397 GCA_029876185.1 Mansonella ozzardi
ACCTTTTCCATTATTTGATCCAAAAGTGATTTAGTCTCTCTGAAATGTATTAGACCAATATTTCCCGAAAGGCAGATTATACAGTGATAGTCTGTGGGAAACATTTATAAGATGATCTGATGAATAATTTGCTAAAATACTGCTTTATTTAAGCAGCTTGACATTTTTACCTTTATTTGCCTCATTAGCAAGCCAATTTGTGTCAGATTTTTGTAACCTTTGCTCTTCAACATTGCGATTGTCAAGTTAAAACAATCATCTGCTTAGTGTGCAAAAGTCATGTGAAAATACTAGAAGCTAAAACCTACTTATCTCCTCTACAAATGGGACAGATTCGCTTTGCTCTTCACTCTGTCATTTTTTTGACGAAAGCGCTTTCCATTAATTCTTCCTACCTTTTCGCTCATTTTTGGTTATCGTTATTTTGTAAAGATTTTACCGATGTATTAGTATTTGCGCAGTAAGGTTACTTTAATGTTGAGACAAGAATCGATACAAAGTCCTTCTATCGAAAATAGATAAGCTATAAAGAGTTTGTGACCTCAAACACAGTTCAACTACAGTACTTCGTGCGCACAAGATATTTCACAACACTCACAGTGAATTTAAGGATTGACCGATTCGACAACATTGCCACTAGAACGAAAATAACATAAAGGATCGTATTTCTTAGCAATATCGATATTTATCAATTCCGATTTAATTCCAAGAATATTTCTCGACTTTAAGTACTTCCGATACTTTTCTGGTTGTTAGAATAAATTTGCTGAAGAAGTACGCCATTACAGTGAATATTCATATAAATAATTTACATATGAAAACTTCAAGAGCTCTCAAAGCTATCTTTTAGGATCTTATCCAACAATAATAATTTTTGCTTATTTTAACAACCTACTTACAAACTGAATGTAAGCCTGCCACAAAAGTCCCGGCCTTTTTTTCCTATCTGTTCATTTCCGTTCCGTGATAAATTGGTTTTGGTTTTGTAGTCCTTGATTTAATTTGTATTCTAAGATGTCTGTCATTATTTTCTCTCTCCCTCCCTTTCTGTTTCTCTCTTTGTTATCTATATTTTTGTTTTTTTTTAATCATTGTTTTTCCTTTTCATCGTAAAAAGTTGTCAACTTTTGCAAATGTTTTCAATCTCTATCACTAAACATCTTTCTATAAATTTCATTTTTTTTCCATGGAAATTTAAATGAGCTTAACTTTTTTTTCATTTGTATTTATCTCATGTGACATTCTTATCTACATGATTCCGGAAGGAATTCAGCCATCCTTGATCTATTGAAATGTTTATTAAAACAGCCCTTGTAACATTATGTGCCGTAAATTAATGGACGAATTTCGATGTGTTAAGGTTCGAGTTTGATTTGTAAATATTAGTTCATTACAATTTAGTACATTCATTAAGAAGTTTCATATTTTATTTATCGGAATTTTTACAAAATTTCTTATTACCATATCATTACATTTAGAACGATAAGATGGAAAAGAAAATACTATGAGATTATTCGGTAGTTCTGCAAACACTTTAGTATTTTTATAGTAAATATATATTTGTGAAAATTACGGTATCATGTATCATTACATTACATTTAGAACGACAAGTATGATGAAAAAGACTCTAATATGAGATTTCTGGATACTTCTACGGACACTAAATATTTTACGAAGAACAATAATAAGATTTAACTTGAAAAAAATAAGATGGAAAATTTACTAATATGAGTTTACTGATATTTTTATAGACACTTTAGTATTTTTATAGTAAATATATATTTGTGAAAATTGCAGTACTGTATATTATTTAGAAGAATTTATGAAAGATAAAACTATCAATTTATCACTAAAATTCATTTTATTAAATAAGCGATACAAGTTTTTTATATACTCCAGTAAAACATAGGTTATTATCCGAAGAAATAGCTCTAGCAAATATATTGTTTAATCGTCACTTGTAATAGGAAGGGTCAACCGGCTGGAAAGCAAGGGAAGACGTGCATTTGAAAAGTCTAAACTACCACGGACCATTTACTTTTTTTTCATCTTTTTTTCAACTTTTCATAAAAAATTTCTTGTTTTAATAATTTTAGTTTTAATTTATGCGAAGAGTTTTGAGACACTTCAAACAATTAATCATTTATCTTATCAAAAATGGTATGGAAAGTTTTTATAACTTATGTGTTTTCACCTTCTTTGCCTTCCAAGAAATATGTGATGCATTCACCTTTACCCTAAAAAATAATTTCAATGTACTTAAAGAGAAAAAGTAAATCAATTAAAAAATTTCGATTGATTATTTGAAGTTTTTTTGACCAATTTAATTTCTTCTTTTCATAATAATTAATTGCTCATTAAAAGTATAACAAAAATACGAAGAAAAGTTTTTTCTATTGTGAAAGTTCAGTTCTATTTAAGATAATTTTTTAAATCGAAAAATCAAAAAAGGAATACTTTAACATTAATTTTGCCTCGTTCAACAATTTGAAATTGCGGAAAATAGCAATGAAGAAGATTGTATGATTGATCACTGATCTGAAATATTTAGCCTCAATGAAACAAACTCATGCAAACAGAGAGGGAGAGGATGAAAATAATGAAAATCATCTGTGTTTCATTTTAATATATTTAAATATAGATTAAATTTATTCTCAAAGAGAAACAGTGAGAAGAGGGAAAAGAGGGGAAATGGAGAGAGAGAGGAAAAAAAAAATTACCTGTATCTTATTTGGTTCACCGGTACTTTCCATCCTTGATGCCATATTAACCGTATCACCAAAAAGACAATAACGTGGTGTAATTGAACCAACAACACCTGTTGCTACCGCACCACTATGAAAGCCAATTCGTACCATTAATTTTTCCTCGGGTCGATGGATCACTTTAAATTTCATTACAAACTAAACGAGTTTTATTTAATTCGTCAATTCTGTTTTTTCTTCATTCATCAATTTTTTTGCCCTTTTTTCTCGTTTGATTTAAAAAGTTAATCAAGTTTGCTAATAATTGAATGTTTCGGCTTAAAATTTTAGCCATTGTGGCTTGAAGTTAAAACGTTGTGTAAATTTCTGGGATGAATTTCTTTTTCTTTTTTCTCTTTCTAAATTTCATTTTATATTATATCATAGAATAAAAACTTTTCCAGAATTATTTACGAAATAAAAATAAATTTCTTATTTAATTATTAATTTATTTACTGAAGAAGCTATCTTAGATGTAAATCTTAACCAAAATATTTGTAATTGTTCCTTTTTCACTTTTTTCTTTTCTCTAATCAAAATTTTTCTGAAAATAATTTCTGAAAAATTGGCGATAATACAAACCGAGCGCATCTGAAGTGCTATATTGCTTATATTCTCCACATGAGCATAACCATTTTCTTCCGGCAAACCGGAAACGATCATATATGCATCACCAATTGTTTCAACCTAGTGTTGAAGATATCTTTGAAATTACGATTAAAATATTGTGAAAATAATTAAATCCTTGTTTGGATTGATTATATCAAGTAAAAAAAATTTTTTTACTATGAATGATCAGCGATCATTTACTTTTGTTCCCTGATATATAAAATCAAATATTTAGTATTTCCGTCCCTACTTAGATGAAATTATTTTATTTTTTGCATTATCCATTTCGTTTTTTTTGTTTTTAAACCTGAAATTGTCAGATGTTTCAGGTCAGTTTTTTTTTCATTTTTTGGCATTTATATTTATTGATGAGCTTAATTGAAATTTGTTTAAGATTTAGATTCCGTATTACATCAGCGTTTTTTATAATTAAAATGTGCTGTTTAGATGTGCCTTAAATAAAAAAATTGTAAGAAATGTCTTCTTTTTGTATTTCTTAACAAAATTAATAATAATAAAATAAATGTCACTAATTTATCAATTGATAATTTTATTTAAATTGAAGCAATAATTTTCTCCGAAGGATTGATTTAATCAACAATTTACTTTATAGGCGTCATGTCTCGCAATGATATCATCGAAACCACTGAACAGATCATTGAGAAATGTAACAATTTGAAGTGGCGTTGAAAGAGATGATAAACGGGTAAATCCGCGAATATCCGAAAAAAGTACGGTAGCACATGGATATAGTTGTGGCAGCACCTGTTTGCCCAATTTTAAATTATCCGCAACTGACCTTTAAAAAAAATTTTTCTGCCAAAAAAAATTGAAATTAAAAATAATTCATTGTCGTACTATTATTATATTGCAAATTTTATTCATTAAATAATTATTTGAAAGTTTCCAAAATGTTTAGAGTGGGAAAAATTACAGATTCAAAGAAAATTAAAAGAGAATTAAACCATAAAAAATAATCACTTTGGCAATATACTATAGAGTAATCGATCAGCTTGTTGCTGTGCTTCTTCTAACATCGAGGTTCGATTTTTTACCATTACTTCTAGATTCACAGTATACTGCAATTTTCCTTTTTTCAACCATTTCAAACTATTCAGTCAATTATCAATCGTTTTATTTTTAATTTTGTATTATTTCAGATTTGTTTTCTTTTGGATTACTTATAACAGTTATTATTGATACCGCAATGAATATCGGAAAACATTTGTAGCATCAATTACTATTACTACCACTACTATATCTCAATAAATTCCGAGAAAACTTATAATGATGCAACAGTAGCATACATTAAATTGCCTGTTAGTAAAGAGAAATAATTTACTTCATTCATCATTTCCATCATTTGATCCAAAAGTGATTTAGTCTCTCTGAAATATATTAATATTTTTCCAGAAAGCAGATAATAAAGTGATAGTCTGTAGATAATATAATTTTGGTTTTAGCATTATTTTTCGTATAATTTTGAGATTTGTTTCTTTGTTTTGTTGTGTTAGTATCTTTTGTAGTTTTTTTGTATGGCTCTTTTTATATAGTTGGGTTTTTCGTTTGCTTTATTTTTATTTGTCCTTGGCATAAATGGTTTAATTCTTTTTAGTGCAATTTTCTTTTGGCTTTGGTTTTTTGGGATTTTTTAGGTGTCAACAGATTTTTTTTGGTTTTGTTTTACTATAAAATTGATGAAATGATATGCAAAATTATTATTTCTGTCGAAACTTTTCATAAAATTTTGACAAATAAAAAGGGAATATTGAATTAATTAGGAAAAAAATTTCACAGTGTAATCATTAGATAGAATTGTCGAAATTAATTAAGATAATATTTGCTTAATATTCTAATTGATCGTTTTAAAGTTCTCTTAACAATTAAACGCATTTAACTATTCAAATTGCAAATTCACTAGGCAGTTAGGAAAAAAAACATCAAATTTAGTCATTCAGGAATTTACATGAAAGAAAGAAAATACTTACGTTATCTTTAAAGTTGAATTTACGACTTCCCTAACTTTCTTGATATTTGGTCGCATTTGCGGAATTTCTAACCAACATGCCTGAATGTCGTAGTCTTTCCGGATAAAAATTTGATGTAATTGGGAATGTGAAAAAAGATATTCAATCAATTCAAAATGATGGATGGGTAATTGAAAGAAAAATATATGTGAAAGATATAAAATATTAAACCTGCATATGTATATTTGTGCTAATGCAAATAAAAAAACTGAAACAATCAAACTCCAAATTTTTTCCACAAGGCAAACAAAATGATCAAGGAATATTTTAAATTTATAGTTAAAATTAACAGAAATTATTTGAAGCCGAGTAAATATACGTAAAATGTATATATATTTTTTTGCTTTTCAAAACAAATTTTTTCGAAAATAAGGAATTTGAAATGAAATGAGATATAATTTATAACCAATTAAATTTCTTTTCCTTTCTTTGAGTAAATTGAAATTAAATATTGCATTACCTCAATGGTACTGATTAATTGAAGACTGTAGAATGAATCTTTATTAGCCTTTGGAAATGTTGGCCGAATACAACCTTCTGCACTACTGTTTGCTAATTTCTTCACTAATTCTGCAACAATAACTGCAATAATAGTTCAAAAGTTTTTTTAAATAAAAAGTTTTTTTGTTTTGCAAAAATGAATTTTTGCCTTGTAAGGATGTGCTCAAACAAATGTTTGCCGAATATTTTGATATTACAAAATCAGTTAGATGGAACAGATATAAATTTGTCACTTTATTACTATCGGTATTATCATTATCAATATTGATGAATGAATTTACGTTCTGTTGAAAGCGCTAATTCATGGAATGGTTCCAACTGAAACAAAATCTGATACAGTACCATACCAAGCGCATACATATCTGCTGCTTGTGAACCACGCGGTAAAAATTTCGTATTTAAGACAATTTGTAAAATTTCAGGCGCTTGTTGAATATATTCTAAAGATAAATTTAAAAAAAAATTTTGACAATGTTTTCGCTCTACTAATTAGCATTCTTCAATCATGAAGTTAAATTTTACTGCAAAACTATATTCTAAAGATAAATTTAAAAAAAAATTTTGACAACTTTTTAGTATTCTTCAATCATGAAGTTAAATTTTAGTGCAAAACTACAGAGAATTGACATGTCGTCTCTGGTAAATTAAATAAATTTGCTTGCAAACATTTTTTAATTGCTGAGAAAAACAGATAAAGATTAAAAAAACGAATTTAAAAAATGAACATAAAATGAAACGAAAATAATTAAATGATGAAAGATTCATTTTAAAAAATATCACAACTAAGATTTTTTTGTGAAAAGAATAAATAATGACATTTTAAAGAATTGAAAATTAAAAATGTTTTCATATCATATCATCATCTCTTGTTTCTTAATTATTGTGTCACATCATTTCTGTTAAAAACTTTTTTTACATATTATTAATTTCGAACAAAAAAATCCGATAATATAAAACAATTATTTTGTAGAAAAAAAGATTTTGTCAAATCGAATGTAGATTTTACATATTAATTACGATTACGAAATTGTTATCTTTATTTTTTAGAGACAAAATCTAATTTTCTAGCCAGTCGATTAATTAATTGGCGTTTCGGAATATGAATAGTACTTTCATCACCTAATTATCGCCGAATATAAAGAAGAAAATCAAAATAGGGTTTAGTACTTCGGCTCATTTTTATCATATCGACATTTTCATCAACGCTTTTAGAAATTCGTTTAATTTCGTTGCGTAATAATTTTTCGCCAATCATTCCTTCCGTGTAAAAATCTGTTAATTTAACTGTCCAACTTGAATCAACAAGACAATTTTGCAAGCATAATAAGCCGTGATATTGTATTGGTGAAGAATGAAGGAAATACATGCCCTAAAATTATTTCGGACCATCTACAAAATAATTTCCGAAAACACCGAAATTGTCAACAAATTATTTAGAAAAAAAAATAAGATTTCATTTGAACTTTAGTAAATTTTTTTATTTTGTAATTAAATATTTTCTTTATTTCTGCTAAAAGTAACGATACTTAATTTTTAAATCAGTTTTTATTTATTTTTTTTTGATTTCTTTTAACGCACCTTTATAACATCTCTAGCAAATGAAATTAGAAAATTTCGGTTCAGCTTCATTTCACCGTTAAAAATAATATCCTGGAACTTTATAACATTATTTTGAACTGAAATGATAGATTTAAATTCAAAAAGCTATGAGCTTCTAGAAACTTGAAGAAAAAAAAGAAATTAGCCGTACGCCAAGATTTCCACGTGTAACAAATACCCAAAGGATTATCAATTCACTTTGTTGATTGAAGCNTTTATAACATTATTTTGAACTGAAATGATAGATTTAAATTCAAAAAGCTATGAGCTTCTAGAAACTTGAAGAAAAAAAAGAAATTAGCCGTACGCCAAGATTTCCACGTGTAACAAATACCCAAAGGATTATCAATTCACTTTGTTGATTGAAGCAAATTCCGTAAAATTTATTCAAATTTTCGTTTTCCAACATTTTCAGCTGAAAGAATATTAATTGAGCACTTACGTAAGTGAATTTTGCGAAATGTGATTAAATGGTATATTTTTGTTATTTGCAATCAGAAAAGTGCATGAAGTAAGCACATTTAAGTCGAACATTTTAGTAATTGCTAATCGTATGACGTACGTGAGTGATTAGTGAAAAAATTATATTAATTATATTTTTCTTGTAATGTATAAAACGAATTTAACTATGTAACATACAAAAAATCCTAATATTTATTTCTAAAACTTCAGAGTCCTTCTCTTGCTTCTTGCATTATCTCAGAAATTTGAATAATTAGTAAAAGTTTCAATGTACTAATTGCCTATTTCCCACTTGTTTCAAAGTTTGTAAATCATTTCTTGGAAATGTAATATTTCTTGTTTGATTGTATCGACGAACTGATAATTTAACACCGTTGCATATTGCCCGCTTCATTGATTTTTTTACACTCTTGAGCGATTCTTCACTAACAAATGAAATTTCTTCCGATAATCTATTTCCTTGCTGAAAGTGCAATGAAATGATAACGTCAAAAAAAGGTAGTGAATTGTTTTGAGTAAGTGAATTACATAGTGAAGATTTTGATTCACCATACAGCTAGCGTTAATATATCAAATAATTCAACAATTTCAATATAATTGGTAATTGAAAGTAGTAAAAAGACGCAAAAGTGAAACAGTAATTGCAATTCACCTCAGAATCTAACAGATGCACTGATTCACGTGCTATACGCCATGTCATATCGTAAAGCCGTCTTTCTTTTCTAAAATTTCCAATTATTAAGCATAAATTTTAAACTGATATTCAATTTTTAAATGATGAAAATAGAGAAGATAAGTAGTAGCAATTCTTACGTATGCTATGTTAACAACATATTAGCTAATTATGTGAACAAATAAAAATTCTTTTTTCTTTCAATTCGATTAAAATGAATAAATCGATAGCTGCTTAACTAATACTCAAGTTAGACGCACTTAATGAACGAAAGTTAGACGTATTTAATGAATTATTTGTCAAACATATTAAAGAGATGATCAGCGAAAATTAAATTCAGCATGTTAATTAAGAAATGCTTTAATTAACCCTTTGACGTATGCGACATAAGCAATGGTAATTATAAAAAATAGAAATATCGCTGCGGCACCAGCTATGATATATATAGTGTAATCGCATAAACTTCCATCATATCCGCAAGGTGGCATATCCAATGGTACTTCCCCATTTGTTCGCAACCAGTAATTGTCCAAAACTTCATGTGGCACCTAAATGGATTAATATGGAAGAAAAAAGAAGATAAAATGAAACTTTGCAAAAAAATAAAAAGAAACTCTGAAAATATCAAAAGTGCGAGACTTTGAAGAAACGTGTACAGAACATATGTTTTGAAAAAATAGGGAGTAAACTTTACTTTAGTAAGTAATCAGATATTACTCAAGATTAAGTAAGCTAATGGTGCGCAAATAAATTGTATTGAATTAAAATTTATTAATTTATCTACATGTTTGAAAAAAGAGTGCCAATATTTTATGTCGGAAATGCATCAGAAATAATGAAATATTAAATAAAAGATCTGATAGTTTTTAGATTTCTTAATAAATAATAAAATGAAATAGTCTTTTTATTTAATTATTATAGCAATTTTTTTATTTCACCAAAAATGTCATAAAGAGATATGAAAAATGATTAATTATTGTTTTGTTATTTTTCCGGATCAGTAATTTTCCCGTTTCATTATCACTTCACTTTTGCATTTTTTTGCGATCTTTTTTGTCAACGATTTGTTTAATTTCACACACAAAATCCTTTTTCAATTTCGTTTAATTATTAGATCGCATTTTTATTACCAGTTTGAATTAAATATAACGGAATATATGGTAAGATCAAAAAAAAAAAATATGGTAGGATTGCCAATTAAAATCAATATTAAATTCGAATCTTTCCGGTAGGAAAAAGTACAATGAAATTCTTTTTCATTATTCTAGAGATTTTCTGAGAATTAAACAAACATTGCAATTTCTGTTTCATCTTTTTTCCGACTTCTCAAAATATGATTATTGTTAATGAGTATCTAATTATAATTTGTTGCAAATCAGAATGATAACCAACTAACATGCAGCGGACAATCTTCATTTTTTTGGATACATTTTTCCGGAACCCCAGGTTTTGCTTCTAGTTCAACAACCGCTCGTAAACTACTATTGTACACTTGATATGTACTGTAGCTTGGTATTCGAACTGCTTCATTACCCATCAATACTTGACCAGTCATGCCTGTAACAATAATGATAATATTTATAGAAAATGTTAATAATGTTTAGTGCTACTGTTAATACGAAAATTGAATAAAATATTTCCTTATTTAATTCGAAATTGAAATCTGTAAATTCAATCCAAATTTTAATTGCGCAATGCAATTACCTAAGCTCAATTTCTTTCATTCTAATTTGTTTTTGAATAAATTGCACAGTTTTTTTTCGTCAATAAAACTGAGCAATAATTTTTGAAAAAAATTTACAAATCATTTCAATCTAAATATTAACTATTAAAACAATGCAATAGAAGGAATAATGCAAGACTAAATATATAAGATTAAATAAAATTTGTTTGTTTTGTTGATTCATTTAGGAAATCACTACAGTATTACCTAAAAATTGGCGATTGGTCATTTTTTTCCAGATTAACGATCCATTTCGACTAATATGATCATCACCAGTAATATCGTATGCATCACGTAAAGCAAGACCATACAGGTATAGTGCATCATATAATGACATATAAACAAGCGTTGCATACTGTAAAATAAAAGTCATAGACTGTAAACAAACTGCATAATTTTGTTACTTTTTTTCTCCGCTTTTTTCCCAGATTAATAATTTCAAATTTTTTTGTTTGTATCTCTCTCCCTCTATGTATCTAATAGAGAGAGTTGTAATAAATAATAGAAAATGAAAGATGATAGCAAAAAAACTGCAAAATAGTTCATAAAACTACTAATATTTCATATTAACAAACTAACTAGTATAAAATATTATCATATTTTCAACTTGTTATTTCGAAAAAATTTAATTTTCAAATTTAATTTCTATAATCTTTTTGTTGCCTTTTTCTCTTCTCTTGAGAAAATGTCGAAGAAAAGTTAAGAAACAACAATCACAAAATATATACAAAACATACATGTGTTGAAGCCATATGACCGGTTTCTTTCGAAAATTTACTCGCAAAATTTTGAACTAATTTATGATCATAACCTTGGGCTGTTATTATGATTGCATTTTCATAGGCCTGTTTCACCAAATGACTGTCTTTGTTCTGTATTATTTCCCACGGATAGTAGTCAACAATCTGGGAAAAAATGCGATTATAAAAAATAATGTTTGAATTGGAAGAGGATATTTTAAATTGTGTTATTTCATTTCTTCTTTGTTTTGTTTTTTCTTTCATGAAATAATTCCGATTACATGAATTTCAAGTTTCATTTATACATATGTTTCAAGTGCCGTGATTTAATATGAATTACTAATATTAATATTTGAATTCAAATAGACAAATATAAATTAGCATATGTTGCTGTAATTAGGCATTTATTCATATTTTTCTTAAATTCGAATCAAAAGAAGATAAAAATTAAATTGATAATAATTTTAGAAAGTAACACTATGATACTAATAATGCTAATAGCAAAATTAAATAACTTACATGTGAAAGCCATGGCAGAATGTATACATATTCGGAATTTTTCATATTGGCTTTTAAAACTGCTAACATAAAATTGGTACAAGCACTGAGATCCAAACCCAATTCGACCACAATTACTATATTTTATCATTAATACTCCGAAATATTTTGATTCAATAATTTTGTTAATCGTTTAACAGATAAGTTATTGAATAAAGAAATATCGAAATTTTGCAATTGTGACGTTTAAAAGATATTCGCATTTATAATCATTTATTGGATACAAAATTTTATTCATAAATTTTTTTGATTTTTTTGCAACTAATTCATTAATTTATATAAATTAGTTAATATAAATTCATTACTTAATAAAGTAACGATCTGTTTTGCCGAATCTTTTTCTGCTTACATATGAGATAAAAAACGTAATTACTTCTTTAATATCATATTACTTACTCTAATATTTAGACGTCAGCAGAGATTTATTCTTACTGCAAACGTAGGGCATAAACATGCAAAAAATGAAATTGGTTTGTATTACATTTTTAATATAACTTATCTAAACCTGGCAAAATAAAGTATTATTTTACTTCTTGCAAAATTCTGAAGTATCTCAAGTTTTCCGCTTTCTAGTATTTCTTCGACGGATGCAAATGGATCAATCTCGACTATAATATTAATTTTAACATCAGTGCCATTTTTTGCTAAATATATCAAGGAATGAGTGGAGAGAGCAGCAAAATGGACAACTGGTCGGACAACGCCAATCTAGAAAAATTTTTTCAATTTATTCAAAATACTTCTAAAATATATATAAAATTATAACAAAATAAAGGGCTAACGCTTCTGATTAAACTATTAAAATGCAATGAAACGAATCACTCTTTGTTTATCAGCTCTTATAAAAAGCCTGAAATATTTTCTGTGAGAAATATCATAAGAAACCAAGGCTTGACATAAGCAATGAGCAATTTTTTGAGGTTTAACCATTCATTATTAGAAAAAATTAAACTTGGCCTTTTTTTTTTATATTACAGAAGCATAATCGCTTTAAATGTATTATTTAAGAAAAAAATGGAGCTAAATTCATTTTAAAAAATTAAAGAACACACAGAATGAAAAAAATCCAAGTCTAATTTAGGGACAATATCAGCTTTTGTAATAGATAGTAAGATTTAGCTTTTAATTAACCTTTTGCCAATTATTTAGCTTTAGATACGTGAGTGTTGCACGAGCCATTTCAGTTGTTGATGTAAGTGCAACAGAGGCAAGAGTTGAGTATATGGTTTTATCGGCAAGTTTGTCATCACCGGATAAATGTGATATAATCGGAACATTCCAGCGTTTTGCTAAACGACCGATCACTAGAACTTCTGCAAATATTTCAGCGTATTTTCCTACAATTACTTCAATGCGCTGAACTAATCTTTAGTAATATATTAAGCAATATCCGATAGATCACATAGAAATGCTAACTTTGGAGTCATTTCCGTTTTTCTATCATTGGCAGCTAGAAATGTATCCGTACTGCTTCAATCATTTTCAAATTTCTTTTTTTTTTTGGACAACAATCTATTTAATAATAAATATAAACTTCCAGAATGTTTATTTTATTTCATTCATGCTTTGTATAATTACCGTTTTTCATCTACTACAATAAATTGCATCATTAAGTAGATTATGGTAAATTTTAAATGTTACGATACCTTCATCACAACCAGGTCCAAAATATACCATAGCATTGTGCATATAATGTAAGTAAGCTGCATTTTCAACACCGTTATAGTTGTTGCATGATTCCATCGTAATTATTCTTTAAAAAAAATTCGTTAAATTTTCTGAAAATTAAAAAATTCCTGAAAAAATTTTTGCATGTAAATTGATTACTACAGACTTAAATGTGGATTTTACTTCTTGTCGATAAACTATTTTAATTCATATCAATGACATCAATAAACTAGTTGGGAATAAGGGAATTTGTATGCATTTATTTTTTGAATTCAATTTCGTTTGTTATTAAAGTCTAATTGACTATTCAATTCATGGATTTGTTGTTCCTTTTAAATTATTATTCTTTTTTAACCTTTTTTTTTATGACAATAAGCTAATTTGGCCGTTAAACAATACTTGAATGAAATTTTTTTATTTTAACAAAAAAAAACGATAAATCACTTTCTTTATTTGATTTAGATGAGTAATGAAATCAATAAAAATCCTTTTGCAAATGAATTACTTAAATTGATGAAACTCTCTCATACTCTATTGTTAAATTAGGTGGCAAAATTTGGCGATCATGAAGATCACTGGCACAGATTTTTAAAACATCCGCCTCCTTCGCAATGATCGGATCAGCCGCTAATAGATGTCCAACGTAAATGATTTGTTCCGAAATGCTTATCTTTACCAGATATTGCAGAAACAATAAATATAGCATCTGTTATTTGACAAATAATTTTAAAAATTGTATAAAATTTAAAGGAAAACCAAGACGAGCGAATGAAGCATAAAATTATTTTGATTGAAGTTCGTTAACGCTATCAGTAAGCCGATTAATCAAACATTGATAATTAAATTAGTAAGCCAATAAGTGCAATGTTTGTTATTGGAAGAAGTTTGTGAAACTACATGAAATTTAAAATGAAATACAAGTAAACATAGTATAAAGCCGTTATAGATCATTACAGATGACTTCTTATTTAATTTTCTGAATATGGCAATTGTTTCAATTTCAAAAATATTTTTAAAAGCTTCGAATAGCTAAACAAGTGAAATTCAATTAATTTGAAATCAAACTAAATTTGATAATAAATCAAGTGGAATGAAACTAATTAATTGAACATTCCTTTTAATTCTTTTTAAGGATATTTACAAGCATTGCAAAATAATTCTTTTACGATAAATTTACAATCAAAATTTTGTCGGAATTTTTTTTTTTTTTTGCAAAATTTCCAATGTTAAAATAAATCAACATACTAAAAGCATTTACCAAAATTCAACAAACATTGTATTTTGCTTAATCTTATACTAACACAACTGGGATTATGCTGTTAAACTGAAAAAAAAATTTTTGTTTTCAATCACATTTCAACAACACAATTTTCATTCTGCAATAGTGATGCATTAACGTAGCTGTTAATTAATTCAACGATTGCGTGGCGCAATTGAACTATAGTAATAAAATCATGATAATGTCATAAAACAAATTTTCGTAATGAATTTCTGCATGATTCTATATCATTTTATCATAAGATAAACACGCAATATGAAACTTATTCTTCGATGCAAACTAATAAACTTATTTAGCAGTAAGCCAACTTTTGCATTTATGGTGAGGAAAAGAAAAAAAATGAGAAGAAAATGAGTTAAATGAGGGAAAAATTTTTTGCATAATATATATTTTTTATTATTGCTTTTTTCTTTCTTTTTCTGATTTTCAAATATGCAGTACTTGTGGGAATAAAATATTATATTACTTAATATTTGTAAAAATATATTGTATTTAATTCATTTAATTTTTACTGCTAATTTTTTTGAACCTTACGAATTAAAAGTGTCAGTTTTTCAAAATTATTTGTATAAGTTTCTTCCCACCATTTTTTCTTCTTTCTTTTTCTATCATACAAGAAATAGTTTTAATGACCAAAATTGTAGAAAAAATCAAAATTTGATTCGTTGCATATTGTATCAAAGGATGATAATAAAATTACTGATTTGCTGAACTTTTCGAATTTTGTTCAAAAATTGTTGCTTAATTTGCAAATTTTCAATGAACTACCACTACATGCACAAGCAGAATTGTTATAAAAATATTTTAGTTGTTAAGATTAACTACAAATAAGAACATTCAGAAAGTAAGAGAGATCTCGGATGACTAGTATTTCTCGGATCATTTGATTCAGTTTAATCTAGTTCAAATTCAGAGCAAAATTTTCTGTACCACCAGTGCTGCTATTACATTTCAAGTTTATTATTACTTCATCTTGGATTCATTTTCTGATTTATTTTTCTACAAAGAACAAAAAGCTTCTATAGTGAATTAATGAATTTGGAAACCACATTCAGTAAAAAAATTATCAAATTGAAAAATTTTACAGCAAAAAATATTTTAAACTGTTTTTCTTCTTTTTGTTTTTGTGTTGGGTTTTCAATTAATTTGTAATATAATTTATGAATATATAAAAAAGAAACAGTAAAAAGAGCAATGGTGACAAAGTTGATACTTTTGCAACTTCGACAATAGCATGATAACAAATATTATGCCGTGTTGACAAATTTTCTCAAAAGTTGAATGCTTTTAATCAAGACAGTGAAAGTAGTATTTAACTTATCTTTCATATTTGTTTATGTCATAAATTTACGAATGCAAAAATAGCAGAAGAACTGAAATTTCAGAAATTTGAAGCAGAATAAACTTTATTTTAGTGGCATATTAACAAATGTTAATGCGTGTTTTGTATTTAATATGATTATTATCAATACACTGGCAACTTATCATCATTTCAGATATGTTAGGAATTCTATTTGTAACAATTATTGATTTACTTTTAATAAATATAGCGTCGTAAAAAACTTAAGCAAATTTTTCTTCCAATATTTCGAATTTATTGATTATAATTGAATAGCGTGTAGTGGATTGTAATGTTTCAATTTTTTTTCTTACAACTTGAATCATCATGTCTATTGTGATCAACAAAACCCTATTGTATGTTTAATTCTTGATTCTCAATTATCATCTCATTGTCTAAATTTCGATGGTTGCGGTAATAGACAAAACACTTACTGTAACGATTAAGCTCTTTTTCCTAACTTATCAATATGCAATTCGTTCTTTATGCATTCATAAAAGTATGTTGACTAATCGGCATGGTCACCAACCGACAAAGACTATATTGTAGATTCTTTGTGTAACTCTAAAGGTCCAAATCCTTTGTTATCTATGTATATCAATGCTACTATAAGATGGACAGTGCTACTACAATGCTACTAGAAATCAGTTTTCACTTCCATATATTTGAAAGACCATTCGAGTTGACTATTCCAGCCCATTCAACTGTTGCAGAATTTTCAATTCAATGAAAGTATCATTATTTAATCTGTTGATAATCTTACAGCCATGACATATGTCTGATAAGTGATTTGATAGACAATGAATTATGATTTATAGCAAAAAATAAATTCAATACATTACCGTAGCAATAACAGAGAAATCATTTCTGTGATGATAATATGACATGAAAAAACTGTTTAATGATAGCATTTATTATCAGATAATATTAATGTCATGTATTCATGCATGGTCGATCGCCTGTAAAACGACTGAAATAAGGCAGTAACATATCAGTAGAATAATGTTACTGTGTCATTAATTACTCATTTTCAATTATTCATTTTCATTTTGCTAAGTTTGAAAATTTTTATTGCTCGTTCTTGCAATCATTTGTCTTTGTTATTTTATTTGTCAATTAATAATTTTGTTGGATATGTGCGCAACATTGCTTCAATGTTCTGGTTGTAAAAAATGATAATGCGGCACAAAATATCTCGTTGCTGATAGCAATTACTGTCAGATCATATTAGTGGATAGCTATCATTTTTAATAAAGACTTATCATTTGTTCCGATAATATTCGAAAAAAAACCTTCAGTATCTTAATAGCTTTTTCCAGTGCAATGATTTATTTGAATATAAATACTTGATAATAATCGAAAGAATTGTTTTGGCTATACAAAAATGAATGCTTGGTAATACTCGAAAAAATCAGTCTTACCTGATACGAATATAAACGATAATGCTCGAAAGCATTAGTCTTGACCAGATATGAATATGAATGCGCGATAACAGTTGAAGAGTCAGGCTTGTCTGATATGAGTATATACACTCTATAATAGTCGAAAAAGAATTATCTTGGCTGATTTGTATATGAATGCTTGATAGCAGTCAAAAGAATCACCTTTGTCTGATATGAACATAAATATTCAACAACAATCGAAAGAATCAATCTTGGCTGTTGTCAATACAAATACTTTCCTGAAATGAATGTGAATACTCAACAATGGTCAAAAGATTTAGTTTTGGCCGGTATAAATATGAATGCTCAATAATGATCGAAGAATTAATCTTGTCTGATATGAATAAAAATATTGAATAATAGTCGAAAAAGTCAGTCTTGCCTGATATGAATATAAATATTCAATAATAGTCGAAAGAATCAATCTTGGCTGTTGCGAATACAAATACTCGCCTGAAATGAATATAAATCCTCAGCAATTGTTGAAAGAACCAGTGTTGGCTGTTATGAATGCAAATACTCGATAGTGATCGAAAAGGTCATAGCAAAAAAACAATTATTCCAATAAATATTTATTAATTTTTCCCATAAAAATAGTAAAGAAAGACTTCCTTTTTTTCATTTCCATCATATAAGTAGTTCTTTAAATAAGAAATCATTTCATTTAAATTAAAGCAAAATGTAAAAACAATTCGTCAAACTTTTTTTTCAAAAAAACAATGAAAAAAGAAAGTTAAGTTGAGAAAGAGATAATGCATCTTAATACTGTGAGGAGAAAAACGTGGGAAGGTATTTTCGGAATAACAAATTAAAAAATAAAAAAGTGAAGTAAATGGGTATTATGAAAAATTCAATGATCGAATAATTAGTTAAAATTTGTGTATCGCTGGGAAAATGAAAAACAAAATGGAAATTAGTCGTCAAAAAATGTCTGTGCCAAAATATTATTTCCAGTAATTGTATTTAATAAAATATCATTTTTTTATTTTTATTAGTCAAAAAGAAAGTTTTTTTTCTTCTAATTTCGAATATA